>PVIR01010989.1:0-48400 GCA_004026965.1 Petromus typicus | reverse complement strand
GTTATATTTTCAATTAATATGTTCTTTTTATATTAATCTTTCACCTATATATTATTTTGTCATATATAAATAAATACTGTCACATTATATATAAATATATTTATATATAATTTATATTATACTATATTATATATTGGATATATCATACCTATATAATATTAATATTTACCATACAATGATATTAATATATAATATATGATAATGTTATTTATATAATATATGTTATATAGAGGTTATTATATATTATTATATGTATATATTATACTATTATATATAATACTTGTAATATATATAGATAAAACATTAGATCTTAGTTGTGGCTAGTGTTTTTATTCTCTTTGTGCCAAATTTTGAAAAAAGCTTATGAATGTTAACAAATTAAAATGTCACCTTTTACCTTGATGATCTAGTTTTTAAGGGTATAGTTTAAAAGACACTCTCTTATTTTAAGGTCATGAAAATATTCTCTATTATTCCAAATTTTTTGTTTCATTTTTCACATTGAAGCCTTTAACTATGAAGTGTGTACTGTGATGCTGAAAGTTTGCATAACCTTAACTATTATTTCTTCCTAACTTCCTGGATTCTGCATGATTTTCTCATCGGCTTACATCATTATTTTTTATGTATCAAATGTAATATAGACTAGGGTCTATATTTGGCCAACTTTTGAATCTCTTGGTTCTGTATGTCTATTTCTTACAAATACTATAATAGTTTTTTTTAAGGTTTTTTTTTTTTTAGTTTTTTTAGGCTTTTTTAAGTTTTTTTTTTAGCTATAATACATCTTAATATATAGTATTGTTTATCTCTTCAGTTTCTTTATGAAAATGTTTTTATTTTCCTACATAATCCTTGGAATCACTATAATCATCATCTATGTGGGAAATTTTTTTTTAAACTTTAGAAATTTGATTGGCATTTAGTCTATCATAGATCAAATGGGAGAGGAGTAAAATCTTTATGAAATTAAATGTCTCCATCTTGAATATAATATATTGCTAAATATTTTGGTTTTCATTAGTATATTTGAATAAATATAAGACTTTTGTTTCATAAAGCTCCTCAATGTCTTTTGTTAAGTTGATTCTTGTATCTATTATATTCTGTGCTGTCATTATAACAAATGTCAACATTAAAGTTTCATTTTTTAACTATTACTTGGATAGAACAATGTAAGTAGCTCTTTTTACATCTTTAGTAAACCTGCTTATTCATTCTAATCAGTCAGTATTTTCCTGAGAATATTTTACATAAACTTTTGTAGACAGTTATGACCTTAGTATATTACAAATGTTATTTTCTTCTTGTCTGATCCTTAGTTATGTTTATTTATTTTATTTGCTTATTCTCTTTTTTGCACTTGCTGTACTGATTGGACGTCAGCTGTGATTATGAACCAAATCCATGACGAGCATTTTATTGGCTTCCGGACTTTAGAAGAGAGGATTTTGAACTTCACCTTTAAGTGTCCAGACCACAGCAGGAGTTTTGCTACCTTTTTATCACTTTAAGAAAATCCCCTTCCATATTTTAGACTGCTAAGTACATTTTCATGAATGAAAGTTGAATCTTATCAAATCTTACTGTACCTGTTGAAAAGCAGCTGTTATGAGAGTATTTTACCACAAATATCTAGCCTGAGGAAAGATCAAAATTCAAAGCTTGAGGTAGATTCTATTTAATATGTATCATTTTAATCATCATAATATTTGAAAGAAGCATAAGTTAAACCATCAGAAGTTGGGGAGTGTCTAAACTTCAAGGGTACTAAGAATAAACCTGTGTGTCTTCCAGGTATATTAAATCTCTTAGAATTATGTAATGATTCCCTTATAGCCAATGATACTTTTAATAGTCAAATTTCTTTGGAATTATTTAATTATTACAATATTTGTGTCATTACCGGAAAGTATAATGAATGTTTAAATTTAAAAAGATTTCTTACAGGGACCGGCGATTTAATTCAGTGGTTCTAGTGCCTGTCTTGCAAGCGCAAGGGCCCGGGTTCGATCCCCGGTCACCACATACAGTACAGTAATCAGTACCACATACCACAGTGCCAGGCGTGATGGCTCATGCCTGTAATCCCAGCACTTGGGAGGCAGAGGCAGGAGGATTGCTGTGATGTGACCTTGAGGCTGAGCTCAGGGCCAGCCTGAACTACAAAGTGAGACCCTGTCTCAAAAAAAAAAAAAATTCTTACAGAAAAAGACTCCTTACCATTAACCTCTCCAAAAAAACACACATATCCGATCCTTCTTGATACTTTCTGAAGTCATTCTGGAAATCTGCTTTCCTGTCATGCATTCCATTCCCTGAACGGATTCCAAACACTTGCCTTCCACGCTCATGGAGGACAGTCAGAAGTCTTGCTGTGTCATATCCAGGGACTGAGGTGGATAAGAACACACCAGAATGTGTTTATTTGAAAGAAACCATTTTCTTTTTTAAAGAAATCTCCACACTAATTTCCTTAATAGTTGTACTAGTTTACGTTCTCAGCAGCATTGTAGAAATGTTCCTCACAGCCTTGCGAGCAACTATTATCTTCAATTTCTTGATGATAGCCATTCTTTTGGGGGGTTAAATAGAATCTCAGTGCACTCGTACGATGCAAATTAGAGGCATTTAACATTTCTTCTTGTATTTACCAGCCATTTGTGTTTTTCTTATGAAGCGTCAATTTATTTCACTTGCTCGTATTTTGATTCTGTCTTTTACTTGGGGGATCTAATATTTTGAGAGCTTTGTATTTTAGAATTAGTCCTCTATCTGAGGAATAAATATCAAAATTTTTTTTCCCATTCAACAGGTTTTCTTTTAATTTTGTTGTTTTTTTCCTATACAGTAACTTTTTAATTTGATATGATACCATTTGTTGATTTTCAGTACTATTTCATGTACTGTCAGGATTTTGTCCAGAAAAAACTTGCCTATACTTATTACTTCAAGAGTTTTTCTTATTTTATTATCCAGCAGATCATTTCTATTATGACATTTAGTTCTTTGATCCATTTTTATCTTAGTTTAGTAAAGGCTGAGAGATATGTGTCTAGATTCAATCTTCTGTGTGTGGAGAGCTAGTTTTCTCAAGCCTATTTATTAGAGAGAATATCTTTCTTCCAGCGTATATTTTTGGCTTTTTTGACAAATATCAAAGGGTCAAATGTTTTGGAGATTATTTCTACTCCCTCTGTTCTGTTCTGTTGATCCTCATGGTTGTTTTTGTGTCAGCACCATGCTAATAACGAACCCACTGAGAAAGAAATTAGGGAAAATTACCATTCATAGTAGCAAAAAATTAAAAAATTAAATACAGAGGAATTAACCTAAGGAAACAAAAAACTTCTGCCACAAAACCATAGTACTTTGTAAAAAGAAAGTCAAAGGGATTATCAAAAAATGAAAAATAATGCTCGTTCATGGATAAGCAGAACCAATACAGTCAAAATGGCCATCCTTCTAAAACTGATGTACACATTCCTTACAATCCCAATAGAAATACCAATAATGTTCTTCACAGAACTGGAGAAAACAGTCTTCAAATTCATATGGACTTAGAGACACAGACTAACAAAAGCAGTTCCTGGGTAAGAAGAGCAAGGTGGGAGGCAGCACCACTTCAGCCTTGAAGTTGTGTTACGAAGCTACAGTCAAGTATACCTTTGAACTAGCTCACTTCAACTTTTGTTCTACTTATCCCCATGTTATATTTTATATAATTCTATTTGGGGGAAGGCTTTGCAGCCTAATTTCCAAGGACTTCCTTCTATGGAGGATATTTGTTATCTTCTGTCTGGGAACTACCAATCAGAACTTCTTTTAAAATAATTTCTGGGTTTGATTTATATATATATATATAAATATATATATATATAAATATATATATATATTTATATATATACTATATATATTTATATATACTATATATATTTATATATACACTATATATTTATATTTATACTATATTTATTTATACTACATAAATATATATTTAAATACATATTATATATTTAAATATATTATATAAATATATATTAAATTATATAAATTATATATTATATATAAATTGTATATTAAATTATTAAATTAAATTAAATTAAAATATTAAATTATATACATATGTTATATATTTAAATAAATATACTATATAAATATATATGTATAAATATGTATACTATACTTTATATATACACTATATTTATATATACTGTATATAAATATATATTTATATATATAGTATGTATATATAGTATGTGTGTATATATATATATGTGTATTTATATATATATATATATATATATATATATATATATATATTTTTTTTTTTTTTTTTACTGAGACAAGCTCTCGCTTTGTAGTTCAGGCTGGTCCTGAGCTCAGCCTCCAACTCACATCACAGAAATCCTTCTGCCTCTGCCTCCCAATTGCTGGGGTTACAGATGTGAGCCACCACGCCCGCCACTGTGGTATGTGGTACTGATTGCTGCTGGGCATGAGTCTCCATACCCAGTATTGTGCGTGGTTACTGGGGATCGAACCCTGGGCTTTGTGCTGGCAAGACAGTCGCCGTAACCACTGAGCTAAATCCCCGGCCCTGGGTTTGAATTTAATCTGACAAAGACAGACAGTGTGCACATGAGGACCCATGTGTACGTTGACAGGAGAGAACTGTTCCTTCCATGTAGTTATTAGGTTGTTGTTATCTTGTAAGACAGGCTTCCTTATAATCCAACTTCTCCAGGAGTGAAGGCCTCTGCAAGATTGCTGTCATGGGACACTCTCCTGTCAGATTCCCCGAGTTAGGTACTCTCTGAGATTTGTCTGTCCTCTTTGTCCTTCTGAAATATCAAGACTAAATTTTAGAAACCCAAGGACAACAGTTGCCTCTCAGTTATTTTGAGGTTGTTTGTCTGTGTGTTAAGCTTGAAACATTGTTCTCTAAATTCCTGCTTTTGCTCATTTTTGGTCCCAGAGATTTCCCTCTGTGTTCTTGCCTACTCAATTTTTTTTAAATTTAACATAAATATATATAGAATTTTTATGGGTGGATAAAGTATGCTAGATATAAGAGAACCCATGTATTATGAGATTTAAAGGATAATGTAAGTTCATCTGTCTGTATGTATGCAATGTTAGAAGAGAAAAGTACCAGTGGCCAGGGTAAGGAAGCCATTTGACCATCCAGGTGTTCTTCCACATGCAGACAGGTACTTAACATTTACTAGAGGAGAAATAACAGGATGGGTCCTGGGAATATAGCTGCAAAGAAGGAAGACAGAATTGTGGCCTTCATGAAGCTTACTGTCCTGAAAGCCCCTCTTTCTGAAGATTTACCAAAGAGAAGCTGACAGGATCTACATGGAGGAAAATCTGAGCATGAACAGGAAAGCCACAGATTCCAGTGGTGTGGATGTTTACGGTGAAGTGTACAGAAATCACTTGAAAAATGTCAGTCTTGCACTCGGCAGGATGTCCTCTCATGAACCTAAACTTTTAAAGGCAATTAAGACTCTTAAAAAGATCATGAACTCTGGGCAGGGATGAGCATGTCATTAAATACCTGTGCGAGGTCTTCAGGAATTTAGAATTATCTGTAATGGTACTCTGCATCTGTCATATACTGAAATTACAGTGGGATGGAGTGTTGTGAAATACTAGTGGATGAACTGAAATCCCACCTGTGATGTTTGAATCAAGTAGATGCGACGCCACACACGAACTTGAATCTTATTTTAGTGTTACACTTCTTGATCAACGGTCACTTTGAATGTCAAAAATGTCTTTTCTTTACACTTCAAGCCGCCAGAACTATAAACCAAGAACACTGTGCCCAGAAAGAGCTCATGCGCCACTGGGGGACAACTGCTTTGCTGCACTGCACTTAAAGGGAGTTTAAACTAAAAAGACACAAATTTCAGTCTTATATACCGTGGTTGTGAATATGCTAAGAAAAAGACTGTTTTAAGTTATTGAATTACACTCCTATGAGGCATCAACATAATTGCAGCAAAGCACCTTTAATTTTTTTATATATATTTACTTATTAATAAAGAAGAACTTTCTATTCATTCACCAAAAGACTGGTCCAGTGGAACAAAACAATAATGCAATGAAGTCATTAAATTGGAATGCTGGGACTGAATTACTAATTTATGTTGTTTATAATTTCACAATATAAATTATACTATTTTAAAATATAGGAGAAAATGGTTCCCTTGGAATCTGCCTTCCTCCAACTCTGACTAGGAAAGTTTTATTTGTCCCCAAGGAACTGGGAAGTAGGGAGATTCACTGAAAAATTGCTGTTTCACAGGCGCAGACCATGAAACATTCATAGTCATGTTCCCTGCATTCCAGAAGGCGTAATAAACGGAGCTGATCACTTACAAATACTCACCGTCTGGTAGGGCTTGGGAAAGACATTCTTATAAAGAAAATGCAGATTTTGAAAATCTAACTGCAGAGGTGTCACAGGTTTATTTTTCCCAAGAACAAGTTGGAGATGAAGACAATATTAAATGGTTTCTTTGAATTAGCTCTTGGAAGAGATACTATCGAGCAGTATGAAGGAGAGGGAGGGCTGAGCTGCAAAGCAGTTTAAAAGGTTTCAGTGCAGTCTGTGGAATGAAGCTTGTCTGACCCTCACAGCTGTGCGGGGGAATCATCCCTTTACCTCCGCAGGCCTTCAATGCAGAAGACTGACCCAGGAAGGGGGCGTGGCATGGGTGTGTCTGATCTGCTACCCAGGCGATTTTAGCGGAAGTTCTCTTCTGCCCGGGCGCTCACAGCAGCCAGAACAATCAGCGTGGTGGTCCTGAAAGAGGATGTGGAAGGTACACCAAAGGGTCTGTCATTAGAAAGAATTCCAATGAAGTCAGATAAACACTTGCTCAAAATTAACAAAGGACGAATCTGTTTTGAGAGATGTAAATGCTGATTAAACTTTATTTTCATTTATTTAGCAACCATTCTGTTAGTGGTCATTTCTTGTAGATATTTTACCAAATGACATAGATTTGAATCAAACACAGTAGGAAGGCAGTACTGTGTGCTCTGTCCACACACAGTGGGCCCAGCATTTGGGGAAAATGTTTCTTTTCAACACTCACAAAATCCCTGTGACATTAGACTGACTCTGGTGAAGAATCAGACCTTCCAAGTGTTAAGAACTGATGGGTATAAGCATAGTAAACAGGCGGGAAAGCAGGAATTCCCTGGGCCTGCTTGAGCCTAGGGCCCTGGGGGAGACAGACAGATACAACACAGGCAACATCTAAGAGACATAGAGGAAGAAGTGACTATTTCTTACTAGACGGTAAGTTGGAGAAGCCTGGGAGACTAAATAAGGTTCCCTGGGCAAAACAAAGGGGACAAATTGAAAGAGATGCATGTCGTTTAAGAAGATGAAGTAGTTTATTCTTCATACCCGGTGCAGCGCAGTCTGTCTAGACCCAAACCACACTGCTGAAAACGCTCGCTCTGTCCCTCCCTCCTTCACAGTTGGCTACAAACTCTCCGTGCGGCCTCCAAGACCAAACACCATTAAAGCCATCTGCTCTTCCGAGCCCTCGACGACACCAACCCTCAACATGCACCAGCTTAAAATCCACACCTCCATAAGGTGGGCTCACTTTCGGGCCCCCAAAATGTGCTTCTTGGCCTTCCTCTGCCATGAGTGTGACTCTCTGTCCCTCTGTCCATTTCTCATTCTCATTCTTTCCCTTTTTCTTTGTGCGTCCGCCTGTCTCTTCTGTCTCTATCCTGTGTCTTCCTACACGAGGCTTTGCCCCCACAATGGGCCTTTTTACATTCACTGTTCCACGCACAGACTCCACTGCTTTGCCTCTCGAGAAGCTGGCTGATTCATCTTTCCCAGCTCTGCTCCTTTGTGGACCTGGAACGGCTTCTCAGGGCCTGTGCCCTCCCGTGCAGGGCTTCACCTAGAGTCCTCCTGCCCAACACAGTGCTCCCCATCGCTCACTGAAACAGCTTCTGTTCTTCACTAGACCCCAATTACAGGATACCGTTCCTCCCTGCGCAGAAAGTGGTGCACAAGAGGTGCCTAAGCATGCAGCAAAGAAAGAGGGAAGGGAAGGTGGAAGGAGGGAGGGAAAGAGGAAGAGGGAGGGTGAAGTGGGCAAAGGAAAAATTCAGAATTACCTCTGCCCATGCAGATTTTGAAACATGTCTTTGATGAGAAGCTATTACAGGGTTTATAAACAGCTTTTGAACAAAAAATTCTAAAAATTTAAGGCATTCAATTTTAGAATACCTTCGCACAAATGCTAAAATGTGCCTTTCAAACAAGAAATAAGATATTTACTGATGACTTTGAGGGAAAATGAAAATTTCTTCCCATATTTTCAATCCATTGGTTACATCTTTGTTTTTATGGTCCAGACTTTTGCTCTCAGATTTCTTTTGGAGTTTCTCTAAGATAAAGCAAATTTGTGTTTGTTTTCTTTGTTATTCAGATTCACTCTCTTCTATAATGTTATAAATTTTTAATCATAAAATTATATGCTTATTTAGGAAATTTAGAAACCGTAGAAATATATAAAGAATAAAACCCTAAATGTTCTGCAGATATTTCAGTTATGTATTTTTTCTCTTCTCTTCTTTTTCTTCTTCTTTATGAGAAAATTTCAATAGAGCTGTATTTTCAATTTCATGTTTTACTGTTTTTCTCCACAAAGCATAACATATACTTCTCCCCAAGTCATTAAAATTCCTCAAAAGGAAATTTTAAATTTCTATGAGATATTTAATAATATGAGCAGATCTTAATCCACTTAACAATGCTCTCATTTTGGGACTTTTTTTTTTTTTACTGAAACACAACTAAAAACTAAATCAGCTGTGAGTCTTGATGTGAAGTGAACGTACTTACATGTGGGAGATGATTCTAGTTCCACCGGTCCTCTTCATTTGCTTATATTATTTGGACTCCTTTTATTTTTCAAAATTCTGTGTGATGTCCAGACACTAAAAGCCCCTTCAGTAAGTTGTGAAATATAGCAAAAGAAAAAGTTGTTTACATTTATTTCTTCATTCAGCACATTCTGTTCAGTACTGTTCCGTAGGTAGAGTCTAAAGCCTGTGTAGGCCTCTAATCCTAGCACTTGGGAGGCAGAGGAAGGAGGGTTGCTGTGAGTTTGAGGCCAGGCTGAGCTACATACTGAGTTCAGGATCAGCCTGACCTACAAAGCGAAACTTTGTCTCAGAAGAAAGAAAGAGAGAGAGAGAAGAGGAAGGAAGGAAGGGAGGGAGGGAGGGAGGGAGGAAGGAAAGAAAGATGAATAAAACCTATGTAGGTCTTTGGAAAGAGGTCTTCTTAGAGCTCATTGTTTCCCTTGGCGAGCAGTCATGTACAGAGGTTGCACTAATGGAAGAAGGGAAGACTGTGGGTCAAGGTCATGAGAACTCAGAAAATTAGTTTATTATCTACCACAAAGGAGGTAGATATCTTTTGTACTGAAGTGGTTTAGAAGGCTACAAAGTAAGCATAATATTCTAAAATAACTTATTCATGTATTTGTTTACAAACACATTAAGTACATGTATGTGTGTGCAGATATTAAGGAGATAATATATAATTATTTCATTCAAAAAATTTAACTAGGGTTATTTAAAATGCATAATAATATTCAGTGGTGAGAGTCAAACAAAAACTCTGTCTAAAATAAATTGTAGCTCTCAAAGATCACCAGAAAAATTAAACTAAAAAAATACTTAGGACCTGAAGATGGCTATAAGAAAAAATTAGGTACTTTCCAAGATCTGCAATAGTTTGTAACATTAAAGTTTATTTTTTATCCTGTTTAATTTCGGGAAAAAAAACTCGTTAGATCTTCTGTATACTTTCTAAAAATTTTGTGACGATTTTCATTTCTTTGAGGCAATAAAAATAATTCCCCCAAGAAAAGAAGTTATGCCTTCCAGTTGTCCTAAATGTTTGTGGTTAAACTGTATCCATTTTGGGCTCTTGTGTGAAGTTCAGTTCAAGATGCCTTTTATCTGTCTCAACTCAGGTGATAGCTTCCTGTTCTGTCTGCCTTGGGGGCCGATTCATTGGAACATGGTAGAGTGAAAGGAAATGGCATCTATATGTTCCTCTCTCAGTCATACCTTGGCTCTACTTTTGGAGATTATGCTCCTGAAGCACAGTAGTTTGCCACTTTGGTGTCATGGAGACTTCTAGAAAATTAAAAAAACAAAACAAAACAAAACAAAAAACCAGCTATGCCACATGACTGATATGTGAGATTTTCTTTAGAGCAGATGCAAAACCGAAGCTTGAATATTCCCAGTATTTCGAAGAAGACCTGAAGTCTGAGTATTACTGTGAAATCACTGTCCAGGACATTTTCAAGAATTACCTTTCTCTACCTTGCTGACTAACATGACTCCTGAAGATTGTTTCCATAAAATGGCAAGCATAAATGAAAAAGATTATGCCAGCTGTCAAATATGAACCAGATTTTAAAATAGTACCATGCACAGTTTCTGTTAACCTTTTAGCTCTGTTATTTGCCTCTTCTACATGCATGGGGGGAATCAGATGGATGCTAATATGTTCCATATTTATTTTTCTGGTCCATATAATTTAAAAAGGCATTTTCTTACTAAAACAAATTATTCTAATAGAGTTCTGAACAGGACGAGAGACAAAGAAGAAGAGTCTCATCTCTGAAGTAAGAGACACAGCTGTTCTTGCCATGATTTGTTCAAAGATGAGCTCAATTAATGGGGAAAAAATGATTTATAACCCACGAGTTCACATGTGCTGGGCATTACTCTGAGTAAATAATTGGCTGTAGGTCCTGTAAGGCTAATGCGCTGTATCTTTTCCTACACTGTGAATATTTGGGCTCTTCAGTAGCTAGGTAGCAGCCATGCCACATTCGACCAATGCAGTTTCTTCTTTTACCAAAGAATTTGTTTTTCCTGTCCTTGACTTCTACATATTTCTCCATAGTTATAATTATGGAGGGGATTCAACATTTTTCTTACAATTTTTGAATTGGATTTTTCCCATAATCAACAGTAAATAGTTTGACCCTTCTCACCAGTCCCATTCAGCACTCAGATATAGGGCCACACTCGTCCAGTTGAGGAACCCAAGAAACCCACGTGTCTGGTGCTGCTTATGGTGAGTGACAGGCGATCAGCGCAGCCTGGATTGGTGAAGCAGGGAGCAGAAGGAGCAATCTGTCCAAAGCAAACCAACGTTCGTGGGTTTCCACATGAGGAAAGAACTGTGTGTTAAACTTTGAGAAGTGAAATAATAATTATTCTCAGATGAAGTAACTGCTGTAATTATTCTTAAACATAAGAATTTCTTAATCAGATTAATCATATTTAACACTTATTAAGGCCGTGGAGAATTACATGGGATTTACCAAATTCACGATCATTGAGCCATTTACCTTCAGGTGGCACAGAAGAGTCAAAATATTTTTAGGAGAAACATCTCTAAATCTGAATAGTGAGGAGATTTTGCAGATCTGAAGAGAGAAAGTGTGTTGATTTAGCACTTTAGACCTGAAGAGATTTTGTTCTTACATTGCTTTTAGGCTAACTTACCCTTAACGGTCCACCATTCTACTCAGAAGAGTGGAATGGGTTTTCCTGAGGAGGTTTGAAGAGTGGTTTAAATAAAATAACAGATTATTGCAGTTTTAATCAAAAAAGATCGCCACGCCTCAGCCTCTTCCATTGGATTATGATCTCTGCGTTGACTTTGCTTTTTGACCAGAATCAAAACTTGTAGTTTTTCTCTGATGGGAGAATTACTCCACCTTCATAGGGAAAATCAGCCAACAACTGTGCCAAACACTAGGGACGCTTGAAAGGCACACACCCCTGACACGGGTGTGACACGTAGCAGGGCACGTGACAGTTCTCTTTCAAGCTGCAGTGTCGGCCTCCATAAAACTTAGGACTTGCCAAGCTAAGGAGTACTTGTTCATAAAGATGGGAAGCAGTATTTGTGATAGAGGCACTCCGCAATGTGAGCTTCTCTCAATTGGCACTGTCCCCTGGGCCACGCTATACTGAACATGTGCAGTACTATTCTGAGTTTTCCGGAAGTGAAACAACTTTATGATAATCACATGCAAAATGTTTCCAAGGGTTTTTTTTTTTTTTTTTTTTTTTTGCAGTTTACTTTTTTATGAGTCTGTTAAAAAATTTAAGAGAAGCCTTGTTGACATTTTCTATGCTTATTTTTCTTTCAAAAGAAAATTGGAGGATTTTAAATTTTCATATCTAAGATGATAAAAGGTGAAATGACATCATAATTCTTATCTTGTTCCATATGATATTTGGTTGTTGTATTGTCTGTGTATGAGTTTATTCATCTTCAGACTTGTATATATCATTAAAATAAAAGGTTTCTTTTCACTTTTTCTGCTTTGAGGAATTTGCCTGGAGTTAAAGAATCCAGGTAGAAACCAGATTCAAAAGATTGAAATTCTTAAAATCCAATCTTTCAAAAACTATAAATATTTTAAATAGTATTATTATTTCAATATTTAAACTCTCCCCAAAATGATTTAGGTGAATATTTACTTCTCCAAGAACACTAAAGAGATTAACATATTGGTGTCTTGAACATATTTGAATATCATAATCATATTGTTTCCCTCCCAGTATGTTTATGAAATGGATATTTACAATGTAAAGATCACCACAATGGATGAATTTTGTATCACAAATATATAACAAAAAACTTTTTTTAAAAAAATATTGAAGATACAGTTACAGCCATTTATTATTTTGTATAATACTTTTTTCATGCAATGCTGCTAAAATTTTTATAGTTCTCCAAGTGGTTTACTGCCTGGAGTATTCCGTGACCATCCAAATGCCTCTGGAATCAAAGAGAGCTGTGTCACAGCCTTCTTAGGTACAATTCATTAGGTCTAACACAAGCATTGAGTTTTTTTAGCTAAATATTGATTGCACCTCAGATTCTTCTGCAGGTGAAAAATGGTCTTTAAGCTGCAAATGATTACACTGACATCATACTTATTTAGCCACATTCCTTGAGTACTTGCTATATTCAAAGCCACTGTTAGCCATTGTGCATAGGTGCCATAGTGTGGCAGGGATAGACATACAGAACAAATGCACTAAAGTTTTCTTTTTATTTATTTACTGTTGTATGTAAGAGGTAAAAATCAGAAAACTATCCAAAAAGGCCATAAGTTCCTCCTAAACAGGCAAGTGTGAGACAGCTGTGGGAGGCAAGACGGAGTAGTGGCATTTTTCAAAATAGCATTTGGTATTACAGATTGATGCATGAAAAATAAAAAACAAGGATAAACTATTGAGTCAACAAATTATTATTATTATTATGGCTATTTTTACGAGTTGATCTTGCTCTGCCTTTAGATTAGGCCACAAATTTCAGTCACTCATTAACATTCCTTCTTTGAAATGACTTTACTATGGGTGTATATTAATTTGATGTGTATGAGTTTCCTGAAATAGAAGATTGACTTGACCTGTGGCTGGTGCCAGAGAGATTGCATCCTGTGTCACATCAGCAAATTAACACTGACTTTAACCCTTATATGGTAAAGCCTTGCGCAGGCAAAACAGCATCATCATTATTTTCCTAACTTCCAGCACTTCATTAACTATGGCACCACATAGGGGTTATATAACTGTGAGCATGACTTTGTAAAGTTTATAAACATAACAGAGAACGTTCTCACGGGTGTCCTAGGCCAGGCTGCATGCACTGTTTTTTGGGGTCAACCAAAGTTCCCTCTCAGACAGCTCACTCTTCAGTTGCAAGGGGAGGTGACTGCTCACGCTGCCTGTTCCAGCACTAACCCTCTTGATCAAATTTAGCAACCTTGTGTTCCTGCCAGATGTCACCAGAAGAAGATTGATTACCTCTTAATAATGTTTCTTGTAAGTTTCACCAATCTGGGTCTTTTTTCAGTCCCTGGGTTCTTAGCACTTGACCCTCACAATGTGGCATTCCTTGAGGCTCTGATCCAATGAGACCATGGAGTCCGTGGGAGAGGCAGCGTCCTAGTCAGAGCTGCAATCAAGCATCGAGGTCTAAGTCTGCTGCGCTCAGCTGAATCTAGGCAACCCCACCACCCGTCCAGGCTCTGCTGGCCTGGTTCCTGCCCCAGAAACTTCCTCCAAGTCCGTTTCTGGAGCTGTACACTGAGTGTGGGGAAACCTGGGGGGAGGGGTTGTCTACCGCATAGACTTTTCAAGTAAGTAAGGTCATAGGAAGTAGAAGCCACCAAGGAAATGTTCTTAGAGATCATACATTTCAGGGCCTTGATGTGACAGTAGTGGGCCCCACAGTACTTTGGCATTGTTGTCACATGGTTCTAAGACATCACACATTGAATTGTACTGGATATATGTGACAGGTGTGTGTATGCCCTGAGAGACATAACACTGCACTCTACCCCTGTATAAGTACACTAAGGTCTGGTAGACAGCTCTATGCACTACCCTGTAGGGTAATTACCTCACATTGGGCTGTTAATATTTGGTGATATATTTCAATACTCAGTTATTAGAGGCAATATTTGAATCCTAATGGATTCAAATGGCCATAACAGTGATTTGTGCCTTACAGAATCTCACTAGTTTTCCTCCTTATTTTGTCTTTTCAATTTTGGATCACTAAAAGGGTTTTGTTTTGATTTTAACAATTGTATTTTTTCATAGAAGTTTTCACTTTATACAGAATTAAACCAAAAATGCAGATTCCCCATATAACTCCCAGCCGACATATGAAGGGTCCCCTATTATTAACACTCTCTCTAGAGTCCTCTGCTGATGTCACTGCCGATGAACCCACATGGACTCATTGTGGTTGCAAGCATGTACCACCACATCAGCTTTCAGTTTGACTTTACACACCATTTTTTAACAAACATGCAAAAATCATTCTCTTCACCTCTCTTGGTGCAAGTCCAACTGGATTGCAGGTAGTCACATTTGATTGCAAGCGGTTGGCTTTTTTCCTGCTAATATCTACCCAGCTTTCAAGTGGAGGCTTTCTATATGAAACACTCAATCTTTGAGATTCTTTAGGGAATTATGTTCCAAAAAAGTGTGGGATGCTGGGTGGTAACTGTATAGTAGTCAAGCTGAAGTTTGAACGCAAGGACTGCCATTCACTTGCTGAGTGCTCTGGGCAAGTTACTTAACCATGCATGCTGCAGCTTCCCAACCCATAAAATGCAGGCCATAGGAATTACTTAAGCATTTGGTGAGTTCATATACTTAGAGATTATCAGCATGTAGTAAGTACTTAATAAGGATTATGAGGGATATTCCTGAGGCAAAAGGCATACCTTGTCTTTAATTCTTACAAACAATGCTTAGGTCTGTATTTAATTTTCTTTATTCTTTCTTCTTCTCTCTCTCTCTTTTTAACAATCGGAACATTCTTACTCACCCACCATTAGAACCTACCTAATGTCTCTTTCCTTTCTGCAGGACAAGAACTCATAGTTCAACTGTAATTTTGCTCATGTATACTTCTTCTGCTAGTCCTTCTCTCCATCCTCACCTCCTGCTTCAGACTGAAAGAAATAATAGCCACATTAAAGCCATGTTCTATGGCTTTTATCTTAGCACCTATCCAGGCCTACTTAGGAAAGGAAGTTATCTTTTCTCAAGGTGGTATAGATTTATAAAAACATGCCTTCTGATAATTGACACTGTGGCTATAGCCCAAATACGACTATGCTAGAAATTTATAGCAAAATGAAAATTCCAGTTAGAATACAACTTTTTTTAAGGAACAAGGCCTGTGTTGCAGTGTAGAGGGATTAGTACACAGGAGGAGGGTGCCCTCGTATACTAAAACTTAGGAAGTGGTCAGGGAGTGCTGCTTGTAAAGCTGCTATAGATTTGTTTCACAGGGGGACTGCTGAGAGCTTGCTATGAATATTTATATGAAAATAGGCTACAGTACCCTCTGAAGTTGTCTGAGCCAGGAGGGGCACTACCTTCCTGTATGGTTACACTCATGTCAGATTGGAAAAAGACAGTTTGATAGCCACTGAAGACACTACTAGAATGCAACTTTTAAAAATCCAAACAAGGGAGGAAAAAAATACTTAAAGTCAAAAAACAACAAAAATATTATCAAGAATATCTACAAATATAGAATGTAAAAGAGTATCTTGAATTACTATCTTATAAATCCTTAAGTGACAGAACTTTGATGAACCTGTGATGTCCAAGAACAGCATACTTGACATGGAAACAACCAGCTTTTGTTTATAACTTATATCATGATCAAAAACAGTCCAAGTCATCACACAGTGAAGCAGTTAGGGCTGCAGGTTTAACAGAGAGGTTTGGCTATTTAATTATTCTTTCACAGCAAGGTAGAGCATCTGTTTTCTGTGAAGCATTAAGAGGGGCCTTGATGTGCACTGATGAAGAAAACGCTCACACTTTTGGCCTTTGTAAAGCTTAGAGTTCAGGAGTCATGCAAAACACCATTAGCGAACAAGACAGCATTAATGATGTACATGTAGATGGTAACAGATGCTGTGAAGAAGGTGAATTGGTGTGATAACTCTTAGGGCTCTTGGTAGAAAAAAATCCAAGCACAACAACCTCAAAGCAGGGACAGAGCTTGGCGTGCAAACTGACAACAGTCTGTCAGACTGTCCTCCATGTTATATGAGCAAGTAACTTTGGGGCAGTGAACACTGCATCACTAGATAGGGGAACACTTGCAGTGTTCATTGGCTTCTCAGCTTACCAGATATGTGTCTCTAATTAATTCTTCATCTTCTCTATTCTTTTATCTCTCTTCTATAAAATGGCTGAAGTAAAACCAATTTTATCTCAACCTAATAAAAGTAAAACCAATTTTGTCCCCTCCTATTTATGAAAAACCAACAGTCAGCATCATACTAAATGATCAAAAACTGAAACCTTTTCACACTAAGATCAGGAACAAGATAAGGATGTTCACTGTCACCACTCCTGTTCAATATAGTGCTGGAAACATTAGCCACAGCAATTAGGCAGGAGAAAAAAATAAAATAATTAAAGATAGGAAAGGAAGAAATAAAGTTGTCACTATTTCCAGGTGCCATGATATTCTACATAAAAGATCCTAAAAACTCAACCAAAAGACTACTACACTTAATTGCCAGATTTATTAGACTAACTAGATGCAAGGTCAACTTTCAAAAATGAATAGTCTTTGTGTAAAAGAATAACAGACTCATTGAGAGAGAAATCCAGGAATTAATTCCTTTCACAATAGCACCCAAAAATGAAGTCTCTAGGAGTCAACATAAGAAAGGAGATGAAAGACCTACCTCTACTTTGAAAAAGGAGATTGAAGAGTGTATCAGAAAATGAAAAGTTATCCCATGTTCCTGGGTAGGAAGAACCAATATCATCAAAATGGCCATCCTGCCAAAACTACTATATAGATTCAATACAATTTTGATTGAAATACCAACAGCATATTTCATAGAATTAGAGAAAATAATCCAAAAATTCATCTGGATCCAGAAGAGACCTAACACAGATAAAGCAATTCTAGACAATAAAGACATGGCAGGGGGTATCACAATCCCCAACTATACTTGAAACTATACTACAAAACCACTGTGATACTGACCAAGAAACAGAACCAATGGGCCAGGGATGTAGCTCAGTGGTTCCAGCGCCTGCCTTGCAAGTAAGTGCAAGGTCCCAGCTTCTGTCCTTGGTAACCATGTACAACAAAGCTGACCCACACCCACCAGCAGTCAGTACCACATACCACAGTGCTGGGTGTGGTGGCTCATGTCTGTATCCCAGAACTTGGGAGACAGAGGTTGGAAGATTGCTGAGTTCGAGACTGAGTTCAGGACCAACCTGAGCTACGAAGCAAGATCCTGTCTCAAAAAACCAAAAAGAAAAAAAAAAAAAAAAAGAAGAAGAAGAAAAGAAAGAAACAGAACCAAGGATCAGTGGAACAGATCAGAAGATCCAGAAACAACTCCACACACACTAAGCCACCTCATCTTTGACAAAGGAGCCAAACAACCTCAATGGAGGAAAGATAGCCTCTTTAATAAATGGCACTGGAAAAACTGAGTTTCAACCTGCCAAAGACTCAAGGTATATTTAATATCTTTAACTATACACTAAACTAAATCAAAGTGGATTAGAGACCTGAATTTTAAAACAGAAACACTAAACTTGCTGCAAAACAGGTTAGGTAGAATTCTTGGAGACACTGGCTTAGGGGAAGATTTTATGAATAAAAACTCTATAGTATGAGAACTAGCACAAGGAGTCAACAAATAGGATCTCATCCTATTAAAAAGCTTCTACACAACAAATGAAACCACCAGCAGAGATGAAAGACATCCAACAATACAGGAAAGAATTTTTACCAGTTATTTCTCAGACAAAGGACTATAATCTACAATATAAAAAGAACTAAAAAATATTCACACACACCCCCAATTTAAAGACCCAATTCAAAAATGGGCATCTAAAATGAACAGACATTTTTCAGATGAAAAAGTAAAAGCAGCTAAGAAGCATATGAAAAAATGTTCAACACTGCTGATTATTTGAGAGATGCAGATGAAAACAACACTGTGATTCCATCTCACTTCATAAAGAATAACTACAATCAAGAAATCAACCAACAACAAATGCTGGTGAAGCTGTGGAGAGGAAGCATCCCTTTTCCACTGTTGGTGGGAATGTAGACTGGTACAATCACTGTGGACATCAATGTGGAGATTCTTCAAAAAAACAGGACTTGAGGTCTCATTTGACCTTGCCTTTCCCCTGCTCAGGATACACACAAAAAGAATTGAAATATTCATATCACAGTGACATATGTGCAACCATGTTTATAGTAGCTCAGTTTGTGATAGCTACATTTTGAAAATGCCTTAAATGTCCATCAACAGGAGACTGGATAAAGAAGGTGTGTGTGTGTGTGTGTGTGTGTGTGTGTGTGTGTGTGTGTGTGTATGTGTGTGTGTGTGTGTGTCTAATGAAATGGAGTATTACTCTGCCACGAAGAATGATATAAACTTGAGTCATTTATACTCAAATGTATATACCTTGAGGACATAAATAGGACACAGATGTGTAAATACCGCATTATTTTTCTAGTATGGGAAACTGAAGGTGTAAATGAGTTCTAAAATATATGATAGATATTGTGAAATAGGAAATAAATGTTCAAAAGCAAACAGCAAAAGGGAGGTAGGATAAATAAAAAAGAGAAAGAAAACATTTGATAATAAAAAAGAAAACAAAGCTTACATATAAGGAGTGGGGGTTGTAGAGAGGGCAGGGGAATGGGAAAAAATGTGAATCAAGATGTGTCATGTACTGGTCCAAACCCTCAAGATCGAATGTGATCATTCAATCACATTCCAATGTACCGATAAAATCAATGTTTTTTTTTAAATGAAGATTACATAAGATAAAAGCTAAACATGCAGAGTCAGATCTACCACATGGGAAACATTCAAACAGTAAACATTAAGTATTCCTAACCTTATCATGATAATTACATTTATTATTATAAAAACTGATCTCAGAAAGTTAAAGTGAGGATACATTAATGATAAGACCTGCACCACAGAATTTTGTTGAGGAATACATGAGATAGTACAATGGCAATCTTAATGCATGTGGCCTGGAAATACCACTCAATATCCCAGAAGCTATTAAGATTGGTTTCATTAATAATAGTTTTGGCTATAAATTAAAATTAATATCAAATCTTCATGTTTTCTCAATTGATGAAACTTGAATTATTCTTAGAGTACTGAAATAGTACTAGAACTGAAGCTTAGTTAACATTTCATTTGGTGCAAGTTCATTTTCTATACATACACAGAGCACATTTGCTGCATCTTGGGATTCTGTGCCTGTCCTTGGGCCTCCCTTGACTATCTCTGATACCAGCAACAAAGTCATTCAACAGAGACCCTCTACCATGCATGATTCTAGATGTACAGTCCTAGTATGCCTGCTGTAGGTCATGGCACTTTATTAACGTCTTGTCCTCCTGGCCTCATGAAGGAACTGAAAGAATACAGAGTTAGTACGGCTCATCTCCAGGGTCTTAAAAATCTCTATTTCCAATGTGTACCATGAATAGAGGAACAAAGGACTCATCTGTGCAGAGAAGTAGGCTAACATCATCATTAGTTGACCATTTTTTGCAGGGTAGTCAGTGAGGTGGATAAGGTTTGGAAATAACTTCACAGCAAAGGAAGCAAGGGAAAATGAGGGGAGAGAGCAAAGGGAAAAGAAAAGAAGGGAGAAGGTTAACTAAGGTGAGGGGAGTAGAGTGGAACACATTGTACTAGATCATAGCCATGTTCAGAGAGAGTTAGAGAAATTATAAAACACAAGGCCTCTTGTGTGAGAATTAAATAGAAACCAACTCTTAAACTCAATTGCGGTCCTGTAGTGGTGTAACAGAAAGGTAATGGGGTACTTTCACCACGTCAGCCTTCATTCTATTTTTATTTGCTTTGATTTTCCCAAGAATCTGTTTGTGAGCAATGTTAAGACTTCACGCTTGCAATACAAAGCAAACACAAATATATATGTACTCCTCTGCATGTTATGTGTGTGAGAGATTTGTCAATTTAATGAAAATTCACTTCTGCATTGTGATAGATTTCATTAGCAGCTAAATAGGATCCTGTCATTTCCCAACTCTTTGTGGATATTTGACGAAGGGAAGTATTTCCTTCCCCTCAGAATGATATGGCGAGGTACAGAAGTCAAGGTTGGAGCCTGGGATCTGAAAAAGGAGATTCTTTACAGCTGAAGTGGCTACATACATTTCAGAATTTATGATGTTGCGGGTTTAACAATATTTGAAAATATGTTTTCTAGGACACATTAATGGAACCGCAAGTTTCTGCTCATAAGATACACTTCTCATCCATTTTTTTCTCTTCAACAAACGAAGGGGGCATCTACAATTTCATTCATTCTCCCACCAGTCTGAAGAAACAACCTTTAGAAATAAGGTCAGAAAAGCCAAAAGCTTCTGCTGACTAAATCTACAATTGTATCTTCTACAGTTTTCATATACACTCAAATGTTTACTTCCCTCCTTCCATTGTGTGAAAGCTGGATAATACGATGGCCCGCCTTGCCTCAACTCATGAACATACAGGCCTCTGACTGCTATCAGATCTTTGAATCCACCAATTTTTTCCCTGAATTTTGATGAAATAAGTGTATCTAGGGATGGTACTAAATAGAGGCCAATACGTGTGAATGGAAGAAAGTTGCAAATAGAGTTTGTTTTGTAACAGATGTTGTCTTATTGAACATAAGTCAAGCCCAAGCCTCAAGTGTCCCATAATTTCTGACTATTGTGTCAGAACACAAGTGTGCATGTGTGTGTCCAAGACACCCTTCTCATAAGCACTGCCCCAGTCAATAGGAAATATTTTAGAGCACAATTCCCATAGTGTGGGACCAGGGGAGGAATATTGAAAACTTCAACTTTTGCCATCTTTGGATGCTTAGTGAGATGTCTTTAAGTCACAGTTTGTTAAAGAAATAATAGTTTAGAGCTAATATTTTTATTTGTCTTCTTGGTACTCCATAGGACTTCCAGTTTTTCTTACTTGAAGTGAAAAGCTCACAGAGGATAAAAGCAAAAACTATCTCCCTGTACTAACACATTAAGCTCAGACTAGGATAGTTTTCATGTTTTTCCCCTTTAAGTATTACAGGTACTAGTCAGATGTTTGCTAACCTTTTTTTTTTTTTTAACTCTCTTGCTGCTGGGCCAGGGGTACTATATAGTTAGTGTGCCACTGAGTTCGTTTACTAAGAAATGTGCCCAAATGGTAACAGCTGAACAATATTCTTTGTCACTGCGGTGGGAAGCTGAGGCTGTCTTTAGAGCATTCTTTTCATACTTTGTAGTTCTAAAAGTAGCCAGTCAATTAGATTCCATGGTTACTGCTATTGTAATATCTACTTATTTGAAGTACAAAGATAATCATCAATTGTACACTCTTGACTACACTATTAATGGCTTTAATACCCACACTGTGTTTACATTTTGCATTGTAAGAAACACTTAGCCATTGTGGGTTTTTTTTAACACATACTATTTCACTGAAAACTTTCTCCATGTAATGCCCTTGCCATTTCATTCTACAGTACTAAGTGTTGTTTTTCTAGTGAGGGCTTGAAATATGGGGCATTATGTATGAATTATGCTAATTTGTTAGGGCAATGAATACATTCATTTCATTAGTAAATGGCCTCAAAGCAATAATTACCAGTGTAGGTGTGTCAAAAGCGATCATGTTCAGTTTTGCCAGTTAATTATTAAGATTTTCTTCCAAGGGACCCAGATTTGACATCCAGCTCCAGTTTAGCCATAAATAAAACCCTGAAGTATGTAGGGACAAAGAAATGAAGCCAAGAACTTGTTTTGCTCTTACATACTTCCACTTTCTGTCCAATTGTGACTGCCAATAAGATGCCAAATTAATTAGTGTCAGTGACATAAAGCTTTAGTATACCTCAAAAAGATGGATATTATTAAAAATAGCTATTTTACTGTCTCAGGATCCTTCTTTGCCTTCCATAGCTGTCTACAAAACAGTATGTAAGTTGCAAAGATGAATTTCACTTAGTTTTGATATCTAGAGTTGCTCTTTAAGCTTAAACTATTTTTTTAAATAAATGGAATTTGCCTCTAATGGATTAATTGGCTCCATGAGCCTGCTAGATTATTGTACTACTTGAACCATTTGCTGCTAAGTAGTAACAGTAGAACTTATATTCCAATATTAATTTCCACCAAAAAAAGTGATATTCTTTTTATAATCATACACCTGTTGGAACCATTTAATGTATTTCCATTTACTAAAATTATGTGTGAGGTTGTTTAAATCTGAGCAATCTCTGGGGCTGTTTATGGAATCTTGGAATATTAAAGTGTTCTGTCTGTCCTGGAGTTCTACCCTAATGGGAAAATAATACTCTCCAGAATTTGTAGAGAAATAAAATACTATGGAGTTTGAAAAGCAGATGATACATGTGTGTGTACAGAATAGGTATGTGAGCCAACAAGAAAGGAGACCAAGCCAGTGCAGGATAAGAGGATGAGAGAGGAAGAAATTTCAGAAGAAAATGAAGGAAACTCGGTAAGGAGAGAGTTTGCTTCAATCAGAGTGTAGTAATTCACAAGAGGCTTTTGTTGTTTCTGCAAAGGAGTGTTGTCAAATCAAATACCAACAGTAATCTTCAACATAATAATGGTGATACAAGGTTGGAACTGGCCAGCCAAGAAATTGATTCTCTAGTTCTAGATTCTTCCTCTGTGTTAGGAAAACTGCAGTTTCTTCTGTTCCCATGATCAATTTTCTAGATAGTGAATCTGTCACTTCAGCCTGTAACTTCCAGCTGCCCTTTAGCTTTGACCATATAACCAAGAAAACCTGTTTTTTAACACTTCCAAACTTCAGCCAGATTCCTGCAATCGGAAGCATGACTTTCCTGTGCGGGAAAAACAAACAACAAACAAAAAACTATCCTGAAGAGAGGATTTGGAAGGACCAATGTTGCTTTACTACAAATCAAGTTTCTATTTACCTGGACAAACAAGATATAAAAAGCTGTTTTAACAGATCAAAGCTATTTGGACAAAGATAATATAGTTTATTAATTTGATGAGGCTGGTTTTTAATATTAAGGGTTGTTTTTTAAAAAGCACCCTTTCTTCTCTCATTAAATTAATATGGGATTTCACACATTTGAAATGACTCTGATTTACACTAGGAGAATCTACACATTATTTAAAGATGCTTGATTGACACTAATTTAAGTAGAATCTTTGGTGGTAATCTCAATATTTTTAGCTATTGCCTACATTGGAAACATGTTTACAGACATGAATTTTTCTATTTTTGTGAAACATGTAGGCCAGAGAGTCTTCCAATTGAAGACATTAAGATATAAAGCTTTACTTGCTCACTTAAAGGGACAGGTTAGGGACATTACATTGAGTTACATGGTAGAGATTAATAACTGGGGCTTCTTCATGACACAGCTCTGAGCTATCTCTGTTTATCTGGAGCCCAGAATGAAAGCAAGCGTGAGGAACTTCAGAGCACTCCTCCCAGGCACCACACACGTCAGGCTTGAGAAGAACTCAGGCTTCGGATTTGTCTCAAATCTGGATTTGCCTAAGATCTGGATTTACCAAAGGTCTGCTATTTATGCTTTGCATGACCTTTAACAACTCACAATTTTCTTGAGTACAATCTCCTCACTTGTAAAATGGCAATAGTACGAAACTACCAGTTTCAAAGAGGCGTCATGAAGGTTAAATGAGCTCATGCACATTGGCAAGCCTGGCGCGTGCCAAGAGCCCACTAAATATTTGTTGTTATTACTATGAATCTAGGTAGTAGTGTCATTTTACTAAGCGATAATTCCATTATAATGGAAAACTGGAGGCCTAACCTGCAGGAATTTGAACTATTCACCCAGAATTCTAAGTGTCCCTCAGGTTTTTTCCCAGTATTCTTTGCTGGCCTTCAGTCCTTTGCACATCCTCTTGTTGGTTTATTTTTCATTTTCTTCTTTCTGGTGTCGTGACTGTACCCAATTGCACTCTGTTGCCTTTGTGACTGTCCACCTCCATGCCAATCACAGGCTCACTGTGCTGTGTATGTAGTATATGTGAGCGCCGAGACCTGAGTCACACACACAACCTGTGGAGTCAGGGTGGAGCCAGCTGCATTTCCAAGGAAAAATCCAGAAGGAATTAAAGTACTCAGTAATGTTCCCCTGAATCTCATTCTTGCAGCCTGTCACAATGTACTTACAAGAGTTACTAAAATTTAAAGTGCTACTATGCACCATCAATTGTGTTAAGCCTTTACATAATTTTATTATTTAATAATCACTAACTTATAGGTATAAGTATTACTGCTCCTTTAGGAGTGATAAAACCAGGTCTTGGAGAGAGTTTCAGTTACCTGACCAAGTTCATATTGCTGGTAAGTACTGAAATATTTATTTAAACTCAAATGTGACTTCCAAGTCCATTCTCATAACCACCACTTTCTACTGCTTTCCATTAAATGTTTTAGATTTACTATTGGAGTCCAATGTACCATTCAGATGTAAGCCATGGAGCTTTTGCATAGGAGGAAAAAATAATGAGAAATTTGCTACCACACATAACCAATCTTCTATCCTACTGCTCAGATTATTAACCCTACTTTATTTTTATTTAGTGGAGAAATATCACTAGTGTAAGAAATACTAAAAACCTCCAAGCTAGCAGCTCAGCAGTGGCAGAGTTATCCATGTGATCGGGAAACTTGCTCATCCATCAGACATTGTTGCCTCCTGAAGATTATTTCATGATATAAGCAGTTTCTGAGTTAGGTCTTGAGAAAAAATGATGATATTGGCAGATAAAAGCCCAGATGATCTTCAAAGATCCACTCTGTTAAGACTTACTGTGTGAAAGATCAAAGCAAGTGCCTTCCAATCATCTTTGAATGGCTTGAGAAGCTCAATGGTTCAACTATGTGGGCTCCAAGATCTTGAGAAACAGCAGAGTTAATACTAGAGTTGAGGTGAAGCAAAAGCCAAAGATTGTCTCAAAAAACACTGTATTCCATATCAATATATTTAATTATTGTCAATGTATTTGCAAAGGCAATAGATGTGGATATCATTAATAATGCAATTTTCAAAGCATATTTGTAGAGCATCACGAAACTTCAAAAGAAACTTAAATGGGTTCTCCCTACAGAGAAGATGGTATTCTGCATTTCTGTAGTTTGTCCATTCATCCTTTAAAGCCCCAGCTTTACATAGGACCAGAAGACCCAGGGCTATAGTGGAAAGAAAAGAAAGAAAGGAGAGAAGGTGACTTTTATCATCAAATTTGCAATTTCTGTAGATGCTACTGCCTTTCTATTTAAATTTGAAAGTATTAAAGATCTGCTACTTCCACAGTTAAAGTAAGTCCCATAAAAAGAAAAATGCAAATGAAGTCTTTGTCTTTATGCCCGGCCACACACACTTGAATGCCTCTCTGCCTATGGTATATTGTGCAGTATTATTCATAATGTATAGTTGCAAAGATAGGTGGGTAGAGGGGCTGATGGCCCAGGGAGGGCCTCATCCTCATTAGACCCTAGAGCATAGCCTGATTGCAAAAGAGAAAACTCAAAATTCTCAGCTCAGGGGCATTGTATTATCTTGGATCAGCCGTCCTCCCTGTATGTGTTAGCTCTTTATTCCATTGTATTTGAAACTACCCATTTCTAGGTCAGGGCCCACCTAGTGCATACCACCCTGGTTTCTAAGAGGAAAGCTGCCCTGCCAGGGCTGCCATCTTCTCTTGGTAGAGAGCTCCAGGCTGTTGCACTACTGCAGGCTACAGGTGTCTGCTGGGTGAGGAGTCAGTCCACTGGGAAGACAGCACTTCACGGACTACTTGAGAAAGTTAAGCAAAGTTTTGTGAGCGAAGCTAGGATGCGAATCTAGAACTCGTTAAACAGTTTCTCTCTGTGCTTATTCACATGGACCTAAGTGAATTCTGAACTTCTGAATTTTAAATTAATATTTATGGCACAATTTAATACATATTTAGTAATGTAAAGAAACTGATTGAAAGATGTGGTTTGCATGTAAGCCCACCAGAAACTCATTTACTAACAGAATCCAACCCTAAGTAAAATAAACAGCTTTGCTTTCTACTGACATTTTATAACTACCTTAAGGGAAAGGTGGAGAGGGGAATTGGGTTTCCATGTGGATTTAATTCAAGAACTTCCCAAGAAATTGCTTAAAGGCAATACAGTAGTGAGCCAACTTTCTTCTGTTAAGTCACAAAAAAAAATAGACTGTACCAAACAGAGGGGATCAACCACAGCTGCAAAAAGGAAATTTAGAATTATCATCATACTAGTATCAGAAGGTCCTTTATGTTTATAGCTTCATAAAAGTTCACAGTTAGAGTATTTGCTGCCAACTAATAAAAAAGTAATGAAAAATTTTGCAGATTTTTTTGAGTATGTAGACAGCAGTCACCTAATCCCTAAATCCCGATGAATTCATAGATTCAAAAATATTTAAATGGCAAAATATAACCCAGAATTTTGTTGTGATCCCTTCAAAGGCGCAAGTCTCCACATCATTAATCGATAAGAAACAACTATATTGTTTGGCTGTATATCAATATGTGTCTGAAAGCACGCTCTGCCTCCTTTATTGCCAAAATATTTGAAAGACCATAATTAAGCAGTGACACTGCAGGGTGAATGTTATTAGCTAATAATGAAGGCCTTGTCCCTGTAATGCTCCTTGATGTGTGTTATTAGCCAGCAAGCCCTGGCCTCTGTGTCTTTCTTGTGATTATAAAGAAATCTCTTTTACCTTTATTTTTTTAATGAATCTAACAAGCAAGCTTTTGTCCTTACTGTACTAGACACATCCACTCCTTTGAAGGAGCATAGTTCCCATTGGAGGAGTAAAAAGAGGCACATGACAAGTGCTTGAAAATATTTCTCCCGCTATTTTTGGTGCTACATTTTTCCCTCGGGTATTTTTCATGTGAAAGAGCAGGCACCTTCTTTCTCTGTGTGTTTCATAAGTTTCTGACGTCTCCTTCCCTGCTTGCTTCACTTTCCAAGCCCTGTGCCATCACCTGGCCTGGTCTGGCTAGAAGCTTTCTCCTTAAACAGATTGCCCTTAACCTTTACTTTTCATTAGAGAGCACCAAGCAGGAGGTGGCGGGGGAGGAGAATTAAAATTGGAGGTGTTTCAAGCGTCTGTACTACATTATACCACTGTATGAAAAAGTCATATACTTTGAAAGGAAAGGTGAAGTACGGTGTCTGTGATCCAGCATTAAAATTCATTGCTGTGTAGAGCTCATAAAAAAATCTGTATATAAATGTTGCTATTATTATTTATGAATAATAATTGCATCATAATGCTCCTTCTTTAGTTAATTGTTTGTGTGGAGTCCTCACAATATTTAGCTATTATTATTATTATTTATAAAATCTGTACATTTATTGAGTGCTACGTGTCAGTCATTGTCTTAACATCTTTTATGTGCATATATTATTTCAGTTAATCTGCACAATAATAGCATATACATTTCCAGATAGAAACACGAGTTAAAGTTGGTAACTTCTATTAAGTTATGGAGCTAGTGAACAGCAAAGAAATTCCTACCCAGGTCAGTCAGATCAAAACTCCAACAGCTATTAACTAGTTCACTCCACAAACCACTGTAAACCCCAGATCCACATTACTTAAGCAAATAAAGAGTAGTCTTTTAAAACTAAAGAAATCAAGACTGAAAGAAACAATTAACTTATAAATGCCACGTAGCTACCCAGCAGTGGGCCAGGGAATAGAAAACAGACATTTCTGAATATGGCTCAGTGCCTTGACCGCAAAACCACGTCCCCTACACTCTTTTGATGACCCTTTCCTTGGGAACGGTATTAACATTGGAAAGCTTGAACAACCATGATGGAAGTCTAGATTAGCACCAATTGCATTTTTTTATTAACAAAAATATAAGCTTACCCATGAGGGCAACTGCCTGGGAGGTATGAAGGAAATATCCAGACAGAGGATCAAAATAAAACAAACCCAATTTAAAAGCCTTCTTCTTACCATAAATTCAACACCCCAGAGGTCAAATCGGACCCCCGGGTGCGAATGAAGTTGAGTACATCTCTTGCTTAACACAGATGTTTTACTCTCGCTGACAACCACTGCTTTGGTAAGAAGATTCTCTTATATATAAAATGGAAATGCAACCAGCTTGGAGCTTTTGCAAATTTTCAGGGCTTTTGTACATTTTTTTTCCAGTGAGCTTGTGGATCAAGCAGAAACAACAAATCTGACCTTCTCCTTCTCTATACGTGTGCATTCCAGAAAAGACAAGACCTGAAAGACTCCCCTGTCCCCACACTCTGAGACAGGCCTTCCGAGGGCAAACCACCTACGTAGCCCTGGACTCGCTCTGTGTATGTACAGACTTGCAGGTGGACCATTTGCTCAGCAGAACAGGGCTGCCAAGCACCAGCGAGACGCCCACCTCATGCCTGCCGCCGGCCCACCTATCCCCTCAGACCAACCTTTCCATCACCCCGCGTGGGACGCCTGGAGCTGTTTGTTGAACTGCGTCATGTTACTCTGTGACTGAGAGAGAGACAAATGTTCCATATTATCTTTAATTTCCATAAAATTGTTTTAATCTTTGCTTTATAATAAATGTATAACGGCGCCCTCGGGGGATCTCTGTTTTGTATTATGGGTGTCTCCATTGGAGTGATGTGCGAGGACAAACTGCACAGCATTTGCCGTTCACCCAAAGGACGTGAAAGATTCTTGAAAACAAAAGATGACCTCTGGGAATTATCCATAAGGGTAAAATAGAAAATTTCCTGCTCCTTTATGCCTCCAACCAACCTCCCCGTCCCAGAGACAGGACTATTAGCCCGATCAGGGCCTAAGTGGCAAACACTGGAAGATATCTGCCTTCTGATTACTGTAATTTTTATATATGTGTCATTCAAATATATAATATATGGGCATAATCATAAAAACATAATTAATTAAAGGAACTGAACCCCTCGGTCAATGTGTCGGGTTCAAACTACAGAGCTTCAGTGGGCCTCTAACTTCAGCCTGATAGGGAGACGGAGGGGAGGCGGGGGATGGGAAGATCTCATGGATACATTTCTGACATTTTGTTTATTATCATTTTATCTATGCTCGTGGTAAATGGATGGGCTTGTCAGTAGAAATCTCTTGGTGAAGTAAATAAAGAATCTTAATAGGCAGACAGAATAGAACTCGCGACAAATTGCTCACAAAGAGATCTAATTTATTGGTTTCTTTCCCACTGAAATCTTGCTCTGGATTCTGGGCTTTGCCAGAAGAAACAGCTGAGTAATGACACGAATCCTTGCACAGAAAAGTGCTCTCTCTGGTAAAAAGGGGGGAAATGCGGCGAGATTCTCTGTGGCCTCAACCCAACTTCTGAAAGTCAGCTGCTGTCCTACACGATGGCATCTCACTTCAAGCTAAGGCACGGAGATTGCCTGCTTTCCTTCTTTCTTTCTTTCTTTCTTCCTTTCTTTCTTTCTGGTTCTCTTAATAAGCTCCTGTTACATTCATGATAGAAAAATACTGAATGTGGCCGCACCGGTTATAATATTATGGCTATTTGAGTTTAAGCATAATAAAGATACCAACAAGGTCTCCTCAGTTATTATATTTTTTTTCAGGTTAAAAGGCAGCAATAAATCATAAAGAGCGTTTCCAAGCAGTAGCACTTTTATAGAAAATTGCTTGCTATTTAAACAAAATATTTGCTCTTCATCTCAGGAAAATATGTGGATGCTTCTGAACAAGGAACTCTTTTACCTCCTCTCTGCCTCCTATAATTAGCTCCAATCCTTCTTTTAGAAAATTTATTTTTTGACTTGCTTGCCTGGATCACAAGAAACTGGAGCCCAAGTTTCTTTTGGCCAAGCGGGCAGCTCTTTCATTATGAGTAGCCCGTGTTTTTCCACAGAATGCAGGGTTCAGGCTTTAACTACCTATCTTTTGGTGTTCCTCCTACTGAAAGGGATGGAGAATTTCAGAGTTTTTTTCTTCATTGAAGCCACAAGTTAGGCAGGCAGAGTATTCAGATCTAGGAGACATAAGTAAGAATTCGTCCCTGCTACCAGTCAATAGCAAACAATCCCCTTCCCTTGTGTGCTCTGCAGAGTCTCTCTCCCCCAGATCCTGAACCCAGAGATCCACTCGGGGTGTGGCCACTCAGCTCCATCAAATACATCTTTGGGCCGAGTTGGGAGGAGATGACCATGCAGATGTGAGCCTGTCTTTCTTCACTGCTGGATTTGATTTGCAGGTTAGCTGCAAGTCATGTGTACTTTCCCCTCACATGGTGCTCACTGTGCCCCTCAACTTCATTATAGCCTCCTTAAATAAGCCAAGTACATCTCAGCCATCAGCTGCCTAAAGACAGTTCATTGTTTATTCATTTACACTAAAAGAAAATGTAGTCATGAATATCTGTTTAAAAATTTCCTCTGGGCAAAGAGAACTGTGTCAGTCACAGAGTGGATAAGGTCTGTAGGTGACAAACCAGCTAGCCCACCGTCACCTTGGTGTATGATGCTGCTAATTTCATATTCTGAGTTAAACATATTTTTTTTTTCTCTTCTGAACATAAGTTCCTAAAAAGAGTTCCTGGCATTCCAAGTAATATTGTAAATCTACCAAGTTAATTTATGAACCAATAAAGTCCTGTCAAGTCTCCTTCTCATCTTCTGGAAAACAGTTCTGCAGAGGGGGAAAAAAAAAGACCAGCTAGTTACTAAGGAAATATATTCTCGCTTCTCATATATTCTGCTTAAACCCTGCCTTGGCATCAGCCTCTGTGCATGGTGGAATATGGAAATCCCTCCAAACACAAAAAGTATTTGGGGTGATAATGGTCTACATTGTTAGGAGGGCTTTAAGGAAATTAACAATAAATGCATCATTATTGTATCCAAACTGCCATCAGATTAAATTCAAAACTCTAAATGAAAAGCTGAGGCATTCAGGTCCTTAGACACATTACAGAAAACCAAGGCTGTTACGAGGAGACAGTATTTAAGATGTCCCCCTCCTCCCTTTTCTTCTTAGTAAACACCTTGCAAATTTGTCTGAAATTTTCAAATTTTGCATTAATCGAGACTCCTTTCCTGTTCATTTGAGTTTTGGTGTGAAAATATATCAAATCGTACTGTACAAAATGCTGCTCTCTCAAGCCACATTTCATAACATGATTTCATCAGATGGTCTTAATTTTCTGCATGACATTATCTTTTCAAGCTGATATAGACTGTGCTGGGATATTTGCATACTCGACAGAACCAAGCAGCTTAACGAAGTTTCTGCTTGTGTGGGAATTTGGGGCATTTTGACTTTAAGGAATCAAATAAATAAATCTGAAAAAAAGACATCCACCATGAATGAAGTTATTCTTGCTTGCAATAAAAGGACTCATTGAGATATTTTTAAATAGTACTTTAGTATCCAAACTCCAAACCAGTTATCTCAACACATGCAAGATGTGTAGATAGATAAATAGATAGATAGATAGATAGATAGGTAGATAGATAGATTTCTTTTCCTTGAAGGTCTCTAAAGTTCTGACCAATAAGTCTAGAAGTCTTATCTATTTCAATTGCCTCCTGTCTGTATGATTATAATTGTACAAAAGGAGAAGTGCTTTTATGGACAGAAAGATTTTACATTTTAAATTCTGATATCCAGATAGAATTCATTACTGAATTCTAGTTATAAGATCTAACCATGTCTTCCCTACTTGCCAGCTCTAATGGGTCTAGTCACCTAACCATGTGTCAGTGTCTCTTAACATGTCCATGTGAATGTCTCTGTTACATTGATGACAATGACATTGTCATAACAGTGACAGTGTCAATTCCAATCTCTGAATACTTACATTCACTTTTCATTACAATTATTTCTTGAATATTAAAATATGCTAGATGCTACTCTAGGTACTTTACATTTAAAAGTATTTGTTACTTAATCTAGAAATCAGAAGATTAAAATTAGCAGGAAATCTTAGAGAGAAGTCCAATATATTGTAGAAAGGAAGGAAGTGAGAACAGGTAGGATCAATGGATACAATTAGAAGTAATGCATTTAATGGTTAATTTTATATATCCACTATGACTGGACCAAGGATATTGAGATAGCTGGTTAAACATTATCTTTGGCATGCCCACAAGGTATTTCTGGAAGAGGTTAACATTTGAACTAGTGGACTAAGTGAGGCAGGTTCCCATAAACATTTGCACACATGCACACACACATATTTGAATGCACTGTGGGTAGATGTCATCCAATCTACTGAGGTCCTGAATAGACAAGAAAAGGAGAGGAAGGTTGTTTTTCTTCTCTGTTTGCTTACTTAAGCTTCGACCTCATCCTTCTCCTGAATCTGCTCTCCTAGTATTCAGACCTTTGGACCTGAAGTGAAACTAGGTAATCAGCTCACTGGCTCTTACATTTTTTTATTACACCATGAGCTTTCCTGCATCTCCGGATTCCTCATTGTAGATTGTGGGATTTCTCAGCCTCCATTGTTGCCTGAGCCAGCATCTGATAATACCGCTAAATACCTATATGGTATCTATTTACATTTGGTTCTATATCTCCTGACCACTAAAGCAGAGAAGAACTGGCTCTCTGGTCTCCTTGTCAGTACTTCATTCTCTTTCCATTGCACTGTTCTTGCTCTATCCCTTCTTCCAGGGTTTTTTAACCAAACAAAAATGAAAGCCAGATAAAAATATCAGTATTTCTTGAAGAAATAGATAATTGCCACTAACATACTTACTAAACTTCCGTCAATGAAACCATTGTTTCACTGGTTGGTTATTCTTTGCTTTAATGAAGAGAGGAGTATAATAGATTGTTTCTGATAAGTACGGACGTTATCTGAGTCTTATCACAGTATGTACCCAATGAAAATTCTAGTTACTTCACATTGAACATAAAGTGCTTTTGTGAAGGTCACCAATGGTCTTTATATTTCCATGTCCGCCATGCATTTTTACTTTATCATTCATTAACACCTGACACACCTCATCATTCCTTTTCTGAAATACATTCTTTTAGTGGCTGCTGGGACCTCACATGGATCAGCTTCTCTCTCTATCACTATGCCTTTTCCATTTCCCCTTCTCTTCCTGACCTCCTCTCATCTACATGCCGATGACATCCTGTCATGTATCTTCACATTTAACCTCTTCTTTCACTTTCAATTATAGGACAAACTTCATAGGCACCGTCCACTTAGATGTTTAATATCAGATAATAATGTATTCTGCTGTGGATGAGAAAAAAAACCTTACTACCTGCTTAAGCGAACAGGCTTATTTATGGCACACAATGGACGATGGAGAGCATGGCAGTCTTTCCAGGCCTGCAACCACTGGTTTATAATAACCTTAAGGACTCACACTCCTCTAGCTTCCACCTCCATCTTTTTAGTGAATATTTCATTTCTATCATCATAGGTGATGGCTGCAACTCAAGTGTACTGTCTGTGTCCCTGCAAGAAAGTAGAAAGGCCAAATCACAAAAGACAAAGGCCTTGCCCTTCTGAGGCCACACCTTGTTTCCTGTTCCCAGGAAATTCAACCAGGCATGTCTACCTTCATCTTACTTTCCAGAACCCAGTCACAGTTTCACTCAAAACCCTACTCACAGTTTCAAAACTCTAAGGATATTTAGGTATTAGACTTTTATTTTTTAGTTTGTATTCCAAAATAAAAAATAGAGAAAAGATGGGGAAGGGTGGGTGACTGAAACAGCATACTGTCTGCCATGGAATTTCATTCCAAGACACCTTCTATTGTCAAAGGAGCCAATCTCTGAGTTTTTCTTCCCCAAAATAAAATGTCTCTATCATTAACAATTTCTCTTCCTTTCATACTGCATGTGAAATTTACCATCAAGACCTTTTAGATCTATGTCATAATGTATGCAGTCTCTGACCATGTGACATGATATCTTCCTTTCCCCAAGTCCAAGCTTTCTTCATCTCCTGCTTGAGTTATTGCAAAACCCTCTTAACTGGTCTCTCCACTTCTGTGCTTGCCCCTGGGATTTTGCTCTACTCAAAGCTCAGGAGACTCCTTTAAAAACCTCACAACATTTCTCACTTTCCTGACTTCCATTCATTACCCATTACAATGACCTCTTTGTTCTTGGCCCATCCCTTTCGTATCTCCCTCCTGGCCAGTTCCCCGCTGGCCTTCTAGGGTAGTTCTTCATTCAGCCACACTGTCCTGGGAGACCTTTACAGGGCTCCCGCTGCCAGAATCACTGGATGTCTACTTGTCTGTAGGTTTGATTCCCATATTTCTTGTAGGTTGCAGTTGCAGTGTCATGTTATCCTAGAAACCTTCCCTGAATTCCTTAAATAAAGTAACAACTCCACTCATTTTCATCTCTTTTATTTCTTCATGTTGCATGAATTTTCTTTGTGATCACAGATGGATAACATGTTGGTTTTTCTATGAGCAAGTTGGCTATTTTCTATTCCCTCAACCAGGGCGTATTGCCAGAATACTAGAGACTTGGTTTCATTCATTCTCTGCACATAGTAGTCACTCAGTGCACAAGTAGCAAATTAATGTTCACAGGCTACCAAGACTGTGGTACGTGCACTGTTTCTACTAACTAATCTTTACAACCCTAAGAGGCGGACACTATAGTAACTTCATTTTATATTTGATTTTTTAAAAAGGCTCAGAAACTTGCCTAAACTGTCACAGCTAATAATAAATGGCAGATGTAGGACCTGATTCCACATACACTCGACTCCAGAACTCAGGCTCTTAACCCCACAGATTTACTGTTTCTCAGTGATATTGGAAGAATGACTGATACATTTATAGGTAAACAAAAGTGTCATTGTATTTCCTTTGTTCCCCGGGACTTTTTTCAGTTTAATTCCATTCACATCAGATGTTCAGCTGTAGTCTCCTGTTTCTTCTGTTTTCTGCTTTTTAGAAGGAAATTTCACAAAACTCAAGAACCTTCTGAAAGGAACCTTCAGTACTGAGCTCCCTCTGCCCCACACCCTCCTGATTAGAGGCCTGATGGTAAAATAGGCTGGATGTTTTCAACACCATGGAAAGAAGAATAAAATATAGTCCTACCCCACCTAACCCACGAGAGCAGGGAAACTGACACATATTGGTAGGACTGCTTGTTTTCTGCGGTTTCTCATTTTGTAACTTAGCCCAATTTAGCTTAACATTTCTTGTTGTGAGAAACCTGAAAAGAATTCTAAGTAAAGGGGAAGAAACTACTTCTCAGGAAGGTTTAAGAATAGGATTGATAAACTATGCAAATTAGCATGAGATCTGGACTTGAGAGAAATTAGGCTAGATTTATTTAACAAACGTTTTTATTAAAATAGAATGTGTTAATTCTTCTGGACTTGGATACCTACCTACTCTCTGTGAGTGGTATATTTTTGAGAAAATTTGTGAGGGAATTTGGCACACGTGAACTTAAATCTGTCTGTGGCAGAGGCGATCTGATTCAAACTGCTGTGTTTGCTTGTGCGCACGAGTAGGGCTGGGTGTATTCTGCATTTTAAGTAGTGATTTATCTGGGTCAGCCAAACAGGGTCAGTCGCTCCCTGCCACACCTTTAATTCTTGAAGGCTGTTACCCAGCCAAACAAATATGGGCTGCTCTTTATCAGAAAGCTGGATGAGTGAATATCGTTAGGTTCACCCAGTTCTAGGCTTTTAACTGTAACCGAATTAATTTTAGCTCAAGCTTTGAAAAAGCAACAAAATGTGCACAGTAGAGAAAGACAATAAAGAAATTCTAGACGTGCTGAATTATCATCTTCCATAGAAATAGCTACGTAGAAGAATCCCCGTGGAAGAGGGGTGATCCTGCTTGGGTGCCTTGACCATCTTTCCCTGCCCTTAGGCTGTCAGGTGACCAGGTGGTCAGCTGGTACAGACAGTTTTCCCAGCCACTGTCACCGCCCATCTGCACAGATCCCTGGTGTTGACCTGCTAAGCTTCTTACTGGTCACACTGGGGTGGGTGAGAGGTTACCATGAGCCATGCCACATTCTAAGCAGAGTCACAACTATTACTTAATTTTAGATCCTCTGAAGTAAAGGCTCTCCCTTACCCCTGGCACAGAGGAAGTCCTCAGAAAATGCTGAGGAAATGGAAGCACAGAGAGATTAGGTAGCTTGTCCAAGGTCATTCAGCTAGAAAGTGGCAAGACATCATTAAAAGCCCAGGCTGTCTGGCTCCAGAGCCTGAATTCATCACCATGGCGCAGCCCGCACCTGCAGACTGCAGAGCTCTGAGCAGCAGCCAGGGGCCAGTGCCTGGGAAGTCATTAAAGTATACAATTTCTGCTTCAGCTACAGAGTCCATCAACTGCTCTCAGTGTTCGAGTGTCACTTAGAAGGAGGTTCTGGACAGGAGTCCCAAGATCCAGTTTTAAGCAACAACTGTGTCACAGACTAGCATCATTGTGACCCAGCAAGTGATCCTTCACAGATGTTTCAGTCTCCTCAACTGGAAAATGAGGGGGATGGCCACAGAGTGATTTTAAGGCCCCTTTCAGCTGTAACATGATATGAGTCTATATCCTCTATTATCTGTTCTTATTTTTCCTGCTTCTTAAAAGTTATAGCGATTGGCTTTTGTGCCAGTGTGTGCGTTACAAAAGCCAGAGATGGTATTTACAGTGATATTAAAGCAACTGTGGTGTCACTGTCCCCAACCCCTCCATGGGCTCTGGGTCTAAGGTAGGACACAGACAGAACAATAATGCCCTGGTGACCAGAGAGGAGAAGCGGAGCCACCTCCTGGGAGAAGCTCTGTACACACAGAGGCCGGTAGCAAGACTCTGCTTAAAATGGGGGCCAGTTTCTCAGAGGAAATAGTGAAAAGGAAGTCATTCAGACTCAAGAGAATCTAAAAAGTATGAAAATTAAGTGTACTACTTTATCTGGTAAAACATGATGCCATTATATTTCCAACTAGCTTTCACTCCCTCAAAGAATGAATTGAGAATGAATATTGACTTTGGGGGTGATTATCTTTCAACAAATATTAAGATCGCCTGTTTGGCCCAATTTCCTTTCAAATTTTACTCAGATGTGATTTACTCAAAGGTGACTAGTAAAAAAATAACTTTTTGGTAATATTTGGGAATCTCCAGATCTAGAAGCTTTTGTTAGTTTCTAAACAATAAAATCAGTTTTGTTTACAGTTTTTTACTTTTTGATCATTTTCTTTTAATAACTGATTTAATTGCCATTTGTTTATTATTGGGCCAGTTATACAGTTCACCAACATTGTAATCCTTTTATCCTAATATTTAATATTTCACTCCACAGAATATTTATTGTGCTTGCACTATATGGGATAATGTTTGATAATCAGTCAAATATTGACCAGGAGAAACTTTGAGTTGCCTGGAAAGCAATCCAGGGACCAACTTGGTGTGTTTGTATGAGGATTATTTGTGTTGAGTACACTGGAGAACTTGGTAGTTATGTCAACTTTTGCTTCCCTGTGCAACCTTACAAGTGCAGGTACCCAAACCTGACTACTTAGATACCAAAAGTCTCCAACACATAACAGTAATTATGCCCACCGTATGTAAGTATATTTACAGACAGACACAGACACACACATCCATCGATCTGCATTACCCTTATCCGAACACTTCACTCCACTTCACCTCCACCCACAAGGATACCTTCTCTTCTATCAATTAAATGATTATTCAGTTTAATGGCTGAATGCTTTGTACATGCCTGTCATTTGGAGGTAAAAGAAAACTATATCGCACAGATGTACCATACTGCAGAGGAAACCTCGGAGATCTTTGTCATTATTGATCAAGCTAAGAATGTCTCAGTCATTTCTATTACATATTTCAATAAAAAATAAGTATTTAAAATTTGGTTTAGATAATGATGTATATTTCTGCCTTTGATTGAACAGATATCCCTCTATTTCATTAGCATTGCTGTGTGAACGCCAGGTATTTGCCTTCTGCTCACTCACTGCTGTTCCTCAACTGCCTCATAATGAACTACACTTTCCAAGTTCTCACACCAGTTATTTAAAAGATAAATGCAGCCAATGGAAGAGACTAGAAGGAGCCTGGGAGGTGGGAAGAAAAGCTAAGGGGAGTGGTCAGGGATATCTCCTCTCTACTCACGATTCTCTGTCGGTGGTTGTATTTCCTCTACCTTTCTAGCTCCTCCCCGATGGACACTCCTGCTGGACTCCAGCTTTGCTTGCCTCCCCCACAACAACTTTATTCCCACTTGGTTTCTCCAGCTTTTAAATCAAACAGCTCTACCTTCTCCTGTGTTCCCCTAGAGTCGGCAAGGGGTTCAGGACTTCCTGCTAATCTCTGAGCTGCCTCACTCCCCCCTTTATCTAGCTCCTCAGTAATTCCTTATCTGTACTACTGATTCCATATATGAAATTCCCTCTCTGTTCAAAGTATTTACAATGGTTCTGACTTTCTAGACTTAGGCTAATGGTGCTGCCATGTTATTAAGTACAGTGACCACAAAGAGTCTAAGCTCTGCATAAAAGGACATCACCAGAAATGATGAGTCATGCGTAATACTTGAAGATTTTGTGTTACTGTCCCAGAACATGTCATTTAAGAACTTTCAGTGAAATGGGAATTATCTTTCACATGTTTTGCACAAGATCCAAATGAACTTCCTAATTTTTCCATAAAATATGTTAACCATTTTCTCTTTGATTTTTTCATTTTAATCTTTGGCCATAGCTTCTATTTCATTGCACTACAGCAGCCTTTCCTAACCTTAATAGCACTGTTGTTTGGGCTGGACCATCATTTGCAAAATAGGAGAGAGGTGTTATAGAACATCTACAGGATCCTTGACCTCTGTCCAACAGACGTCAATAACATCTGTCCCATTCAGTTTTTCTCCACATTTCCCTTTACTTTTATTGGTATATATTAGTTGTACAACATAACACGTTTCATTGGCTCCTTTTTATGTATGTATATAATATAATTTGATCACATCCACCTCCTTTCACCCTTCCTGACACTCCCCTCCCTCATCCTTTGCTCCTCCCGTGTGACAACCCTTCAACTTTAAGGTCATTCATTTTTTTCATACATTTTAAATATGAGAGAAAACATATGATAATCATCTTTCTGCATCCAGCTTATTACATTTAACACAGTCATCTCCAGTTTTATAATTTTCCTGAAAATGACATGGTTTAGTTCTTCTTTGAGGTGAAATAATATGATACGTGCATATATACCACACTTTCAATGCAGTCATCTCTTGACTGGCAGCTGAGCCGATTCCGTAAGTTGACTATTGTGAGTTGTGCAGCCTTAAACAGGAGATATGCAGATACTTCTGTACTGACTTTGATGCCCAGTTTAACAGATTCGTCCTCCGGAGGAGAGGCCGAGGGGAAGTGGCTCTCAGTCAGGAAACATCATACCACAGTTATTTGTTTACAGCTAGACTTCTAAATTATGATTTTCTTCATGAGAAAATCACACATTGAATATATTCTTGAATATAGTAAATCTTCAAAACTCTAGTTAGTTAATAATTTTTGGAATTGATAATTCAGAGTATTAATAGTCATATGAATGGATTGTATCCTATTATCTTCTTTTCTAAGATGTTAAAAAGAAGGTAAGTACTGAGATGTGTATATGTAAGGTAGAAATGAGGAAATTTAAGAGCCATTTTTATTGGCATTTGAACCACATCGCTTTCAGGTGGAATAGTACAACAGTGGACATACTGTCCCCAGAATGTTTAATATTATATTTGGGATGGTCAGAAAGTTACTCTGACACGAGTCTTATTTTAACTCCCGTGGCACAGTTATCACTGCTTTAAACTGAAGAAACCAGAGCTCAGAGCACTTGAGTGGCTTTGCGGGCTCACCCGGTGTGTGGGTACAACGGCTGGGCTCTAGGGACCCCCACCGACCTCCCAGTATGAAAACCTCTTCCTCCTGGGTGGCAGAACACTGCTGTCTTCTTCCCTTCATCGTGCGTTCTGCTGCCATCTGAACAGAGGTCTGCTGATTGAACAGCATGTTCATCAGAGCTGCCCTCGGCCCGCAGCGCTTCTTATAACACAGACTTCTAGGCAGGTGTCTCGGGTCAGCCAACCCAGGCGCTCTCCTGTCACTGCTCCTGAGCACTGGCGTTCTATAGCAACGGCTAAGAGGGCCACTCAGCAACCAGTTCTCTCCCGTTTAGAAGCATTCGTACATTATCTCCTGCTTTATAGCCTTAGCAAAACTGTAGCCTGGGTCATGGCCTCAAGGCCTCCACCTCTTTTAGAAACTTATTTTTCAACATTTCAGTGCTTCTATTACACACTGATTTTTTCTCTGCTCCTGATGTTGCTTAGTATCTCACAGCAGCACTGCAGTAAGATGCTTCTGTATGGCACAAAAGCCTTTGTGATGGACTCAGCTAAGTACAGCAAGGGCAGGGGCACAGGGCTGGGTGGGGGTGGGGGCCCTGAAGTCTTCAGCCCTCCTTTCAGCCTTAGAAGTCCTGGATGTGGCTCTTGACTGCAGTACTTCTGCATTTTCTGTACTGTTGCTCAAAATTTAGTAGTTAGGGTCGGTCCTAATCAAGGACGAGAGAAAGAACCAAGGTCCAGGTGAGGTAGATGCCACGCAAAGTGACAGGGAACAAAAGAAAAATATCTGTTTGTATACAGGAAGAAATAAGAAAAAAAGAGAAGAAAAAGGCCCAGTAAAAATCCTTCAATGTTCTCCACAAATAAACAATTCTACTCTTAATAAAAAGAAGTTTCTTTTGATGATAGCCAGCTAAAGTGCACAGTCTCTGCAGTAAAGTAGCTTTTGAAGCAAGTTGAAGGGGTTAGAAGGGTCTGGAGAAGAGTTTACAACTAGCTGTCTCCTGCTTTTATGCCCTGCTAGCGACACCATCCTGTAGCACTTTCCCTCTCCCCAACCCAAAGAAAGCAAATTTTCCCTAGTTCAGATTAGTGATGAGTGACGGCTTTTTTGGCACCCAAACTAGAGTCAACTCAGTCTACCAGTTCAACTACAGGTTCACAGATCCAAGGATGATGTTATGGCTACTGACTTAAATGTGTTAATTTTTTAACACTCACCAGGTCGCCTTTTGAAGTTAACACCCTTTTAAAGAAAGTAAGAAAAGTTCACACCTCTTCAAAAGCAACTGTTTTCAGAAGACCTACAGGCATGTAGTATATGTTGATCCATGACGAAGCTCATCGCTTAGAAAATGCATAAAACACCTGCACTGGAATTTTTTGGTTTTGAAGAACATCTCTATAAAGAATGAGTTTGTTCATTTGGTAACAAATGTTTATTAAAGACATAGCATAAAGTATTCTTGTGCTGGAAGAAGTATGACACAGAAGTGAGTTCTTTTCTGCAGGAAGTTAAGGTCTCAAGAGAGTTCTTGCACTTTTATGTACACATCGTGTTTTCACTACCTTGAGCAGGCTAATTGCTCTTAAACCCATTTTTTTATATTTACTTATTTATTTATTTGTATAAGTGGAACTCTAACCCAGAACCTTGTCTAGAAAACATACTTAGTACTGTTTGTTGATTATCACTCCAAAGTCTTGGAAAACTAGAAAATTTTCTTTTTATCCTTGTCATTTTATTTATCAATAAGTCTAAAAAGTATTGCTCTTCACCAAAGGGAATATGAAGTTACTCAACATTATTAATTATGAGTGATGTACAAATAAAAACATAATCATGTATCATTTCACACCTATTTTCATGGCTGCTATGAAGACAAAAAAAAAACAGAAAAGAATAAGTGTTAGCAAGGACAAGGAGAAAGTGGAACTTTTGTGTCCTATTGGTGAGGATCTAAAATGGTATAACACTTATGGAAAACAGCCTTGTGGGTCCTTAGTGAATATGATATAGACTCACCACATTCCCAGCAATTCCACTCCTGAACATAGCCTTGCAAATAATTGAAAGGTGGGTCTCAGGAAAATATCTGTACCCTTAAGATCACAGTAGCATTATCCACAACATCGCAAAAAGTAGAAGCAACTCAAGTGTCTGATCAATAGATGATTAAATAGTAGAATATTATCCAACTTTAGGGGAATTATAACACCCTATAATATAGACAGTCCTTGAAGCCATTAAATGAAGGCATTATGTCACAAAAAGGCAAATATTATGTTTGTCTTTAGGTGAAATATCTGTAGAGATAGAGTAGTGGTTGCAAAGGGATGGGCTCAGGAAGAAATGGAAATTTCTTATTTAATTGATGTGAAGTTTCAGTTTTACAAGATGAAAACAGTTCTGTGGATTGCTGAACAGCAACATGAGTGTATTTAACACTACCAAATAATGCACTTAATTTTTTTTTATCTTATTAAAAGTGAAAAACAAACAAACAAACCCAATATCATCTAATACAAAGAATGAGGTAAAATGCAGGTTGTTGATGATCGCTGCAAAGTCCTGGAAAACTAGAAAAATGTCTTTTTTCTGGGTGGCAGGACACTGGTTGTCCTAATTCCCTCAGGATTCTTAAATGTGAATGAAGTAGGTCACAAATAAAATATCACTCTGTTTTTTATGAGCTGTAATATTGGAATTGGATCAACTTCAGAGTCCATTAAATTTTGATAACCAGAGTGGTTAGTGACAACCAGTAAACTCCATGTGTATGTGTACAGGAGTGTGACCACACCCAGGCCCGCCCCAGTATAGGTACCTTACATATGGTGTATACTTAAAAGAAGCCAAGAAAAATGTTAAATTCCAAAGGGAGAGAGGCATTTACTCTTTAAAAGCAAATACATGGAAATCAATGTGGCTTAAATGCGATATGACAAATATTTAGCAGTAAAATGTTCATTTTATCAGTAATACTTATCTTTAAAATGAAACCTTGAGAAACGTATCAGAATTTCTCATATTGCTTTTTCCATTGTGAATATCTCTGTTTATTCTCAGTCATGTCAGTGCAGTTTTGTAACACTGACACAGAAATTATGTTTGTCAATTGTCAATAAGATATCTGAGAATTTGGAGAGTATAGGCCATTAGTTAAGAATTTTTCTTCCTTTCCTTTCCTTTTTCTATGGAAAAAAAATCCCTAAACACTGTGATGAAATATTTTATGTCTGTACTCTCTGCAGTAAGAAGATGTGGAATTAAGGAGAGCTATAAAATATAAAGACTCTAGACCTGCATATGATTATCCATATTAAATTGAAGTAAATTTATTTTATATTGCTCACTGTGAGTTTTTCACTTGCAAAACAGGATTTTTTTTTACCCCTGCTCTCCACTGTTCACAAATCTAAATCCCTGGGAATATGTGGGGACTCAAGGCTAGTTCAGGTTGCTTTTCTCCTTTCATGATATGAAATTAACCTCTATTTAAGGTAATCAATTCAAAATAACCTAACTAGTTTGACTTTTCCAGTCATCAGCAAAATAAAGTCAGAAATTCCTTCTATAGAAACAGAAGCCAGAAGCAGACACTGTACTTGGTATGTCATCACTTGCTCGTTTTCAGGAACCACTGTCAGTCATCTGCGTCCCTCCTTTGTTCTTCAAACCCACACCCAACCAGTACCCAAGAAGTCATCATCTCACTTGGCTTTGCCTTGTTCATTACTATTTTTCAAGTTCAGAATTTTAATTATTTCTCTGCTAAGATTATTACAGCCATATTTCTTACTCTAGGATTTTTCCAACCAATATACATTTTTTATTGGTGCAAAATTAATCTTCATTCAATCATCTAGCTTTCACTGCATCCTTGTCTGACCCATAAACTCCCAGGGGTGTGTGTACCACTGTATTCAGTCCAGTACAACCCCCCCCCCATCTTGACTTTGCCAGTCTTTCTAAGTTTATCTCCTTGCAGGCCCCATGAAGCCCACAACTTTACCACCCTTGGCTTTAAACATTCTCAGAACACCTCTCCTGTGCTTCTGCTATTCCTTCTACCTAGTATCAGTTCTTTGTCTGTGTCTTCTTCATGAAGACTTCCTTTAGTATATCAATGTTTCTTTTCCCTGAACTCTGAATCAGGATTTGCTTTGTTTTGCATATAACTGATTCTTAAAATTTCTATACCTTAGCTTTAGGTCTACAATCCCTTAACTTCCACATCTTTTGAAGGAGCTATGCTTCAGCCACCTGGGCACTTGTATTGCTTCTGCAGCTTTGTGTTTTACATAGTAAATATTCATTGATGGAGTATGTTTGATTGACTCAATTTCTAGGGTCTATTGAGTAAATTGTTGTTAGTTTAATCAATTGAGCTCTCAGTACACAAGAAATATCACAAATTATTAGGCCAATACAACAAAGTCAAGAAACATTAGTCCATGTGCTGGGTGCTAGAAGATAAAGAGACTCTGATAAAGAAATTCTATGAACTGAGATGAACTGAGCCGGAAAAACAAAGCATAGAGTATAGCTGATACCACGTGAACTCCACTAAGTCCTTTACGGTGAAGAGCAGAGAGAACATGGTTCTCATGACTATGTTTTAAACTTGAAAATATTCCGTAGATACAGAATGTAAATATTCTATCAAACTCTGTATGTATCATCAGTTCCTTATGTTTTCGAACTTTTTTCCTTCCCAGTGAAGTCTAAAGTCAGTTAAAATCCTCTTCCATTCTACTGATCTATGTTTTCTCTCTGATTGTTTTAGTGCTTATTGTTTGTCTCCCCCCTTACACTTTGCCATAGGTACCCAAGTATAGGGATTTTTTCCCCTGTAAAGTTATTCATTGGAGATACCTGAATGTTTTAAGTCAGAGGTAATTCATTTCCATTTCTAGTAAATTCTCAGGTTGTGTTTTAATTTCTAAATGTTTTTTTGTTCCTTATAAAGCCAGTTTCTTAAAAAGTTTAATCTTCTAAAATTCTTTTATCTTCAGCAGTATGTGTCTGCAGTCCATAATGTTGTCATTCTGTGTGAACTTGCTAAATGTGCATAACCCATTTCTGTTTTGTCCCCTTTTGCTCCCTTCCTTCCTCTCCCTCCTCCATGTGTTATTCTTGGATGTTTTGTCAAAAATTTCTTCTCTTAATTTTATTTCTTCTAAGTTGTCTATTATTTACACCTTGATATTTCTTTGTGTATCATGTCTTATATATTCTCTTATATATTTTAATTAATATGTATTAACTGTACATATTAATAGGATTCATTATGTTTCCTTGAAAACATACAGCATGACTTCACCAATCTTTCCATCCATCTTCTACTCTATTCCTTTTATTTTTCTTTAATCCTACAGTTAATTAATTATGTTGAGATATCTGCCATCTTACATATTCATAGACTTCTTAGTTTATCATATATTTCCAGATTTGAATTGGTCCTTCTTTATACGTTGTATCTTGCTACTAATATCCCAATTTATCTAAGAATAATTAGTGTGCTTATTTTAGATTCTTGGTATTTGGGCTTCATTAATTATTTCATTTACAGAAAATACAGTTTTAGTTTTTGGTACTTCAGAATTCTTGTGTATCTTTAGCATTTCTTAATTTCTTGTTTTGAGCTTGTTTTAACCTAAGGCTATCAACTATCTTGATTTTGAAGAATGGGTAAAAACCTAGACTCTAGTGTATGTTCTTTCATGTGAATTTTGGACATAGGGGCAAAAGACCAAAAAATCCTCCAATATTAATCTCTCAAATTTATCACTTCCTGTTGGAGGTAAAAAAAAAAAAAAAGGTACAACTTATGAAGTTACATGAAACTCAGGAATCTTCCCCATAGCTTTGGTTCTATCTACTACTCTTGCCCAGAGCTTTATGTCTTGGTTGCAGTCACTGGGCCCTGGCCTGTGGAGCAGGGACACAAAGACAGTGTGTTTCAGGAACAACAGGCCTGCCTACCCTTCCATTCTCTCTCCCAGCCAACCCTCTCCACACCCTGCTGTCACTCACACTTCTCCAGTTGAAAAAGTACCACACCATGCTCGTGGGCCTCATGATAATTTGGGAGTGGGCAGTAAACATAGTGAAGAACCTCCCCTTTAATCTGGCACTTTCTAATCTACAATTTGATAACTCAGGGCTGCTTGTGTACTCCTTCTCCATACTCAGATCACACTTCTGCCTTCCTAGTGCTCCACATCATTTTTTTTTTTCTCAGATGCATCAGGCTCTGACTTACACTATGGCATCTCCAAAGTGGCTGCAGGGATTTATTTTCCAAGTTTCCCCAGAGAAAATTAACCAATAGGAATACTGTATGCAAGTTGACCAAGCTTAATCTAAAAATATAAAATTCAAAATCCTCCAAACTTGAAAACATTTTGAGCATTGGCATGATGCCACAAATGAAAATTCCTATACCTGACCTCATGGGGCAGATCACAGCCACATTGCATTGTATAAACTTACCTTCAGGTTTCATATGGAAGGTGTGTGCATAAAACAGGTATGAATTTTGTGTTTAGATTTCAATCCTATCCCAAGGTGCCACATTATGTAAATACAAATATTCCAAAATTTTAAACAGAAACAATCTGAAACAATCCTGGTCCAAACTCTTTCAGATAATGCATTATACATTTACATACAGTGATTTATTAGATGCAGTTTAGACTGAGAAGTTCCACAGTCAGCCATCTGCAAGCTAGAGAAGCAGGAAAGCTGGTGGTATACTTCATAGTAGTCCGAAAGCCTGACAGCCAGATGAGCTTGTGATGCAAATCCCAGTGAGTAAGCAGAAGACGAGATGTCCCAGCTCAAGCACGGAATAAAATGCATACAAGTGAATTCTGCCATTTGTTCTACTAAGGCCATCAAAGGATTGGGTGATATCCAACCTTACTGCAGACAGCAATCTGCTTTATGAGTCCATCAATTTAGATGCTAATCTGCTGTAGAAACATTCTAAGGCACACCACCAAACAGTGTTTAATCCGGACATCCCAGAGCCTTCTTTCCTTGACACGTAGAATTAGTCATCACAAAGGACATTAAGCCAAAGATGTGTTCATTAGCCTTCTTTAAATATCTTTAGATAATTGTACAGTTTAAAATATTATGCATGTTTATATCCATTTAGCAAATGGGATGTTTTTGGAAAGAAGATGTGTGTGTTTTGATGTGATATTTCTGAATAGGTCTTGTCCAGTGGGTTGTTGGATGGTAGTATGAGAAGTAGTGAGAAGTAGATAAAACTTAGAGAAAATTCCTGAAGGGTAAGTTTCTAAAGAAGTACATTCAGGATTCAATAAAAGCAACAGCTTTTAGTGTGTGTGTGTGTGTGTGTGTGTGTGTGTGTGTGTGTGTGTGTGTGTGTATTACGTGTGTATATATACAATGCTGGAAATATTAGTAAATATACAGATACACATATTTCACTTATATATTAATATATGCAGTCATGGGTTAATGATATAGATACATTCTAGAAATACATTATTTGATGATTTACACTTTGTGGGAACATCATAGAGTATACTTTAAAAAATAAGACTACGATGTCACTAGAAGATGTAACCTATAAGATTGTCATTGTGTGTACAGCCAATTGTTGATCAACATGTGATGTGCTACATGATTTTATACATCAATGAAATAAAGAGAAATGAATTTATTATAGGAATTTATCCTCACACAACCAGAAAATATGATAAACAGACCTGATATGACTGTTTCCTTTACATTTTAAACTCATACTTGAAGTTCCTGGGGCAAGGAAAT
>PVIR01010988.1:0-48282 GCA_004026965.1 Petromus typicus | reverse complement strand
CTGGAAGAAGTCGTTTTGCCGTGAGCAAAGAAACAAGGTGAAGTTGGCCACGTGCTCTATGTTTATAATGTTAATGACAAAAACTGTCCAGGTGATTAATTTTGTTCTCTAAGCATTTCACTTCCTCCCTTCCTGGCGTGCAGTAGATTTTTCCCCCTCCTTTCCTTAAGGCCCCTTTCAGCTACCTATTTCCAGCTAAGTTCTGAACAGAAGTGATGTTTCATTCTTGATGTCTGACAAGTATGTCCTGAGGCAAGGGCTCACTGATCGCCAGACACTTTAGGAAACAGTTTGTCTGTATCAGCTCAGTTCTCAACAGTCATCCTGTAAAGTTGGTATCATTATTATTGCCAACTGACAGGTAAGGAAACTGAGACTTAAAATAATTGACTCATTCACCCAGCGCCATAAAGCACCAAGTGTCAGCACTTGGATTTGAACCCAGAGGATGTATCTCCAATACCTGGGCTATCAACTGCTCCAATAATGAGAAGTGATTGTGCCTGGGCAAGAAATCAGGGTGCAGTGGCCCATTTGAGGCAAATCCTTTACACATGATGGAAGGGGTTCATGGCCACTTTTCACTTATATTTGACAGGAACTTGATTAAAGTTTCATTTTACTGAATAGAAGAGTGTGTGTGTGTGTGTGTGTGTGTGTGTGTGTGTGTGTGTGTTTGTGTATTTGTGAGACTTAACATATGGAGTCACATCACATAATGATGAAGTTGGCAAGTTTGAATCTGTTGTGAAGTTCTGGTCCAAAGACTGGGAGTCACAGATCCAGGACAGCTGACAGTACATGGGAAATAGGAAGACAATCAGCTGGAGGACTCCCTGTTACATGGGAAGTATGCTAGCTTTTTGTCACAATGATGTAACAAAAATACCTGAAAAATTAAGCTTGAAAGAAGGAAGATTTGTTTTGGCTCAGTGTTTCAGAGGTTTTAGTCCATGGTGGCCGACTCCTTTGCTAGGAGTCTGTAACGAAGCAGTAGATTACAGTGAGGGTTGCATGTGACAGAGCAAACCTGCTTACAGCGTGGGGAGAGAGACAGAGAGAGAATGCTCTTAACAGGACTCTTCCATCTTCCACTTTTGTTCCATCTGGGCTACTATCTTATTGGATGATGTCACCCTCATTCAGGGCAGATCAACCTCCTCAATCTGCTGACCCACGTGACAACTATCTCTGAGAAAACCCCAGAGACAAACTCAGAAGTGTGCTGTGTTAATCTTCTATGTGTCCAAGTCCAATCAAATTGACAGAACTGACAATCAAAATGTCAGCTTCAAGTGCATACCTCATTCCTCTCCACTCATCTCCACCCTATAGTTTTGCAGTAGCCTTGCACAGATGGACCTTGGGGGACAGCTAAGATCCAAACTACAGCTTCCTCCAGTTTGGAGGGCAATGTGGGTTACTCAGAGTATGACTCCAGTATCAGTCTCATCCAGGAACACCTCCAGGCTGACACACACAGTAACCACCAGGAGAACATAGGCTGATGGTATGGTTTGAAGTAACCCAACCAAGCTCCCACCAGAGGGTGGATCCTTGAACTCGAAGTGAGTGTGACCAGGACATTGTTGGCCCACAGGGCCACAAAGTGTCCATAACTCCAACGAGGCTATAAGGAGAGAACAAGATGGCTGTTCTAGCACTGCTCCAGCACCTGGAAAAATCACAGAGGAAATTCAAAGCTTTTTGTCGATTCTTTTGTGATCTTCTACTTCAAATAAAAATTTATACAAATAGGAATATTCTCTTATTTATTGTGGTGGAGGCTGATAACACCGGAAGTGTGAAACTGTACCTATAATTAGCAAAAGGATATGATTTTCCCAAATGAGATCATTTTCACTTATGAAAACTAGAGTTTGACCTCTTCAGTTAAAAACGCTGGATCTGGCTCATGATAAACAATAGAGACAGATCCACCAGAGCTCATTCGAGGACTGCATTTTAATTGCTTCTTTTATCTTAGGAGCTCCCAGACTTCTTCCGGAAATGACTCCTCTTGTCCTCTCTGTCACCTGCCATACTTCCTGACATTACAAAGTAGGTGATACTGTGCATGGTCTTACTGAGAGTGAAGTAATATGCTCAGAAATCCATCACTGTGCTCAAGGTCGAAGCTGTTGCTTCATGTATAGACCTGTGGTAGATGGAGGGTCCTCAAGGCAAAGATCCACTATGGGAAGAGAATAATGTAACCAGATGTTCTGAGACCCGAGAAGCTCAAGAGGTTTACCCAGAGTCAACCATTTTTCCCATACGAAATTCTATCTCAATGCCTTATGTGTGCCAATAGTTATTGTTTGGTTATCTCTTATGTCCAAAACACTGCTACAGACTTTCCAATCCTCAAGTGTTTTGCAAGTCAAATATCACTTAGGTTGATATAATTATGCCAGGTTTATCAATGTCACACCTGAGGAACAAACAGATTTGGTGACTAGTTCCAAGACACCCAGAGGGTGCTGGAGCCGGAATGTGAGCCTCACATCCTGTCACCTTGTCCACAGCAGGAGTTAGCAAATGCTTTCTGGAAAGAACCAGATGGATAATGTTTTAGGTTTTACAGGCCATAAATATAATCCTTGTCACAACCCCGCTGTCAAACAAAAAGCAAAGACAGAAAATACATGTCATGGTTTAGATCTTAAATGTCCCTGAAAAGGCCAAGTATTGAAGACTTGGTCACTAGTGTGTGTGGCACTGTTGGGAGGTGGTTGAAACATTTAGTAGTAAGGCCTAAATGAGAAGGTCCTTGAAGGAGATATTGGGACACCAGCCCCTTTCTATCATCTCTCTGTCTGTCTGTCTGTCTGTCTGTCTCTCTCTCTCTCTCTCTCTCATTCTGTCACATACACAGCTCTGCTCTACCTCATGCTCCCTACCATGATGTTCGGCCTCCTCACCACAGACCCAGAAATAGTAGACCTTCATAGCTAAGGATTGAAACCATGAGCAAAAGAAATCTTTCCTCCTTTATTTTCTCAGATACATTGTCACAGCAACAAAAGGCTTATAATCCACCATATGTAAACAAATGGGATACTGGCAGGTCATAGGAAGTCAGCAGCTACTGGATTTGACCCACCGGCTGTAGTTAGCAGTTTCTGATCCAGACTGTTAGAGGTTGTGGCTTAAGAAAGAAGTGTAGATGAATCTAAGACTCAGCAGTGAAGCTCACTTCCTCCCATGTACGATTTCTGCCTCCCTACCAGGAAGGGTCCATTAACAGTTATAGACTGAAAAGAAAGATCATTTCTCTTATTAACTGAATCTAAGTATTAGGGAACAGGTAACACAGCTACTGGGATATATATGCAGAACAAAGTGGCTTTGACTTTGGCCCTAAAGATCTGTTCCAGAGTACATCCGCCTCAAAGGCAAGGAGCAAGGACAATAATAGTGCCATTTAGAATGTGACTGCGGAGAGATGCCCTGGGAAGAGCAAATAATGTTCTTGTCTTGTTCGCCTTTTTTTTTCTCTGTCCTAGCAAGGACACTAGAATGTCATCTTTCCTTTTCTTAAAAGAGCAAAGCAGCTTGGAGATACTGGCAGAGCTCCCAGGAAGTGAGCTTCCTCTGGGGGAGCAGGCAGGCAGTGTGCCTTGGTCAGGGGAGTTCACTCAGACTGGCAGAGGGTGGTGTCCCTGATGGCAGGGAGGTGCCATCCAGGTAGAAAGGAGTGACAATGGACCTATTGTCCCAGGAGTTGAGCCTCTGAGTGAAGTCATGGTGTCACATTTGCTGAGCTGAGCTCCAAGTGACCAACATCGTCAGCCTTCACACAAACACAAGGCTGGGGCAGAGGCCAAAGTCAACAGTTGCCCAGCTGTCTTCCAAGTGGAGGGCCCAGAGTTCAGCCCAAGCACATGGCAGCCAACGCAGCCCATGGCCAGCTCTCACCGAACCCTGTGGGGAAGTGCGCATCCACCTTTCAGGTTTGGGACAATTTGAAGAGGAGAGAATGCGAAGAGGAGATAGTGGATTTTTAGTAAGACGGCTGTTGAAGTATTGAGACAAAAGTGAGAGAGATGAGATGTGTTTGTGCCCAAGTTGTTTCCTAATTTTCTTCAGCATTTGTGAGGATTAAATAGTGTCCAGAGTGTGAGGGACCCTCCTGTGGCTGAGGAGACTTGCTCATTGCCCAGCCTCTGGGTGGCCCGTACTGTTTGAACTTTTGTAACTGCAGCCTTGACCTGGCCGGTGGAGTAGTCCACTGTCGCTGTTTCTCTCTTCCGTTTCCACTTCTCAGCACTCACTCTCACCACCCTTTCTTAAAATACTGGGCTTTTCCTCCTCCAACTTGGATTTTGAGCAGAAATAAGTCAGTAGTTGGAAGTCCAGCTCAAGACTCACCCAAGATCAGGTAGGTTAGGGGAGGACATTGGCAAGGTGAGATCTGTCGTGGGGCCAGAGGAACTCAGGCCCGCCTTGCCTAGCAGAAGAGAAGAAACATCTAAGTCTCCAGAAGCCTCTTCTGGGTCCTCCTTTGTGTGTTTGCTGGGCTGGGAAGAAGGGGCTGATATATGAAGTGTCTCACTGACACAAATTCTACTAATGTCATTAGAAAACTAACAAAGTGAAGAGGAAAAAATCAAAGTTATGTGCATTGGAAACTTAAAAATTTCTTACCATCTCTGCCTCATTACCAAGGGGTATAATCATGATGGCTTATAGTCACCAAGTATCACATCACTTCTTCCTTGCGTGTCACTTACTCAGCTCTGGCGAATGGACTGTGTCCTCTAGGTGCGCACGTGCTTCTGTACCATCTCTTTGTGATTATTCTTCAAGGACATTTTGTTTCCTTTGACAAAGAAGACACTGGTCAGCTCAGGTCTTCCAGGTCACTGGATTAGGCATAGCTTTTATGTCTAACATTTGCAAACTTTAAAGGGACTGATTCTCCTGAAATAACCAATTTCTAGGCATTGTAAATAGCCTGCGTCTAAGGTTTCCTTCCATGTATGTGAACCAGCTAATCCAGAAGCCACGTCCACCAGAGCCTCCTTTAATAGGCTCCACAGTAATCTCACATTTGCCACCTCTTCTCCTACCCTAATCACCCCAGGACCAGGAACTAGACATAGTCAAATACCTCGAGCCCACAGGAATTACTCAAACCAGTAACTCCTAAACCTGCCCACATGGCTTCTTCTGTTCCTTCCCACAGAAACCATAACAAAGGCTCTTACATTTTCTTCCCTTGCCCTCTGCCCCTTGGCCAACCCTGGAGCTCCCCTAAGTGGCCCCCAGGACCTGCTATGTCCCTTTGTGTTGGGGACTATGAGCAATCAGCATCTTTCCCTTGGCCAGCATCCTCTGATTGGCTAAACTAAAGATGCTTGAGTAATAAAAAGTCTGCCATTTAAAACATTATATTTCCATGAAACCTGCTGTTTTTCATGCCCATGAGAGAGTTTAGTGTGTTGCACACCTCACATGTTAAAGCTTTCCTAGCGCAAATGTGTAAAGAAGAGAAAGGAAAGCTGGAACAATGGCTCTATTTTTTCTTAGTTCTTAAAGCAGTGGTTTCCTAACCTGAGAGCCGGGGCATCCCAAAACCCCTGCTATAGAATTTAGTTTGAGAACAGTGCACTGAAAGTGAAACACCATCCACTGGAGTCATTACTTCATTCTGCAGAATCTTGAATTCTAGCATAGAGCCTTGGAACACCATGGCAATACAAAGGGCTGTTGCCCAAATAACTCATAATATGGACTATAAAGATGTAATTTTATAACATCCCATATTAGAATCAAGATTTTATTTAAGCATTAATCTAAATGAAGCCACCAAAGTAAAATCTTGAGGAAAGACTCGATGGATGCCAAGGAATATAGTCTAAAGCAGTGTCCATCAACTTATTGATAAAGGATTTGCTTGTCTTCTTGCTGAGAACTGCATTCGCTTCATGGACGTAACTTGCGTGGTCACTCAGGGCCCTGTATGTGGAAGGGGCCCAGTTTTGCTTCAATTCATTGCCTTAAGTCCTTTGAAAACTTTCTTATTTTTTAACCAGGTACTGTACATTTTTACTTTGTACTGAGTCCCTCAATTTTTGTATCTGGTCTTGGGGACCTCCATTACCTCCAGTGGCTACATGGTGAAAGTCAGGCCAACCACAGTCCTAGAAAGTTGCCTAAAGCATCATTCAGTGTCATCATAGAATCCTGATTTGAGGCTGGCTGTGCCAAAAACCACTCTGTGAAAACACACAATAAACAAGTAAAATCATTAAAAATTCAACTCAAACAGGGTTCAATCCCCAGCAACCACATACAACAATGCTGGGCATGGAGACTCACGCTCACCAGCAATCGGAACCTCATACCACAGTGCCGGGCATGGTGGCTTCTGCCTGTAATCCCAACACTTGGGAGGCAGAGACAGGAGGATTGCTGTGAGTTCAAGGCTGAGTTCAGGACCAGCCTGAATTACAAAAAGTAAGACCCTGTCTTAAAAGAAAAATAAAATTCAACTCACATCAGATTGGAAAAGAATAATTCCACTTTGCTTTGGAAATACAACAAAAGGAAAATGAAAGACTTGCCCTTTTTCCAAATCCTAACAGCTGGTTTTTCTTTCCTGTTGATCTTGGCATCCCATTCTTTATTTGGTAGCAAATTAATGTGGGTAGTGATCCCTATCGCATGTCTTCTGAGTTGTGTAAAGAGCTGATTTCATTATAAGAGGCAAATTCTTTGGTGCCTGGAGCCGGTTGGATGGAGTTAGAATTGGCAGGCAGCAGTATTGCCACTCAGCACAAGGTCAGTGGTCTGGAGAGGCTAATGCCTTGTACCTAACTGAACAGACAGTGTAGGTGAGTCCCAGCCCAAACACTGGGTGTTGGAAAGTGTGGACTCCATCACTCTGGTCACCATCAACCTGGCCAGAGATGATGCAGAATGGAAATTTGTCCTTTGGCCCTTCCATCTTTTTAGGGCCTTGTTTTCTTGTTGTGAGTTGCCTCTAGTCCACAGTTTCCTCAGATAAGTCTTCCTTCCCCAGTGGGACACCTCATTGCTTTCCAACCCCTTCCTTGTTAAACACCAAGTCCTGTAACATTTGGGTTGTGACCAAGCCATTTGTCCCTGAGAAACATTTAGCCATCTGTATACAGGAAATTGTTTCCATTTTATAAAATAGGAGACTGCTAGATTTTTGACACTGTACTCCACAGGGAACTCTCCAGTGTATGGACATTTAGGAGACCACGTAGTAATGAGGGTTTGAGTTGGGAGTGAGGCCAGAGAGATGTGCTGTAAAAAATCTTTATGTTCAGATGCTGTTTTGAAAACTTACAATGTCAAGAAAGAAGAGATGGCTTTCATAGAGGAAGCTGTCTACACACATTCCCTTGCAAGCATTGTGCTCCCCTCCCCCAAATAAGTTATGAAAGACTTGAAAAGAGCAAGATGTCCTTCCTAAGCAGGTGTCCGGCCTAGGGCACCCTCTGCATTGATTTTGCCTTTCATTATTTTCGAGTTGTTTTTAAATGCCATGATTTATAGAAAGCATACTATAATGCAATTGATTCTTGCCCCCCAAAACCCAAATAAATTATGCTTAGGGGCAATGCATTTGATTATTGCCTTAAGGGTACAGATAAATTTTTCTTTTGTTTGTGAATTTATTTTGGTATTTCTGCTTTGTTCTGTGTGTGTGTTCAATTTCTCTTTGAACTGATTATACCATCTCAGTAGTTTTCTCATTAATTAATGCCTAAAATCATTAATGCATCTATTTTTAAATTATTCGAGTGTCATTACTTTATCTTTTTAAAAGCCATTTTGTAACAGGATCCTTTCTCGGTAATGTGAGATGGTTGTAATGAAGGCTATTTCTTCCAAGTCTGAGTTGTTCTCAGTAGCTTATCTGGAGATTTTACACTAAAAGTTCACGTCCTACTAATGGACTAGGGCTTCCTTTAATTTTTAGCTTAAAAATACCCTGCAATTATTCGTCTTTAGCAAAACAGATAGTACTCACACTTTTGTATGTGCTTACTTATTTTATGTTTGTCTTTGTTTTTCACTTTGCCACACACCATTTATCAGAAGAAAAGGTTTCCATCTGTTTTTAGTTTACTTCCAGTTTATATAAAGAATGAGTAAGGAATTTTACTGACTGTGAGGCCTTTCTAAGTCATCATTTCTTGTTTCCTCCTTGCTCTGGTGCTGTAGTGAATTGCATTAGTCGATTTTTCTGAGATCGAAACAAGGCCCATTCCTGAATCATCCTATGGTTCATTTCTAAACATCCAATTTCTCACCACTTTATTTATAATTGTTCACATGTGTTCATTAAGAGTGACTGAACACTTCTGTTCTTACTATTGTTCAGGCTCCAATACCTAGAACTATACTGTAGAATGAATGAAGGACTTCAAATTTTTCTTGACTTAGTTTAAATTTATATAAAACATTTTAATCATTAGTTCACTTTGTTTTGTCTCTTTTTGAGTTGGTTTTGTGAAATTCAATAGCTGGAAAAATTGTCTAACACTGAATTATATTGGATCGGGTTCTACAATGATTTTAAAAGTCTTTATCTTGTAGTTACATTTCCTTTTATATTCCTTGCATTATTTCTTTATGTCCTTTCAGCTTTTTCAGAGATAATCTCACCAAGGGTTTGTACATCTTATTAACCTTTTCAAAAAGCTTACTTTCACTTTTACTGATATTTTTGTCTTGTTTATTTTTCTTTCTATTTTGCATTATCTGAATTTATCTTTCATATCTTTTCCATGACGTAGAATATAAGAGGAAAGCTCTGCTCCTTAAACTATTTCCCACTTAAACTTCATTATCCAAATCTGACATAACTTCAGGGTCAACAAATATTTAAAAGAGGATTTCTTTCATTTTGATTAATACTAAAGAACAGTTTGATGAAAATTACACATTTACCAAGTGATGCTTTCAATAGGGCACGGATTGCAGAGGAAATGTCATCTCACAAGATAAATAATAAAAGCAGGAGAGTATTACTTACAACTGTGAACACATATTTATCTTAATAATATAAATGCTCATTTCTCTGAATTCATTTTTTCAGCATTCATCCTAAAAGTTTTATCAGGGTATCAGAGGTCCACTGGTAAACAAGACCAAAATTCTGTGCCCTCTTCCAGTTGGCACTTCAGAAATACCAAGAGGTAATAAATAATAAAATGGAAAATATGCTACGTAATTCCAGATAGAGATGGTAGGTTGAAGAAAATACATCAGGGTAAATATAGGGAATCAGTTGTTTTAGATTCTCTGCTATGTTCATGGAAATCTGGTAGTAAATATGCTTTGACATGTTTTGTGGAATTTTTTAAGCATGTCTTGGCAGAGTCAATGAATATAGCAGTGGTAGAAAATGCAGTTGGAGTAATAATAAAATTTTATGAATGTTTGTACACTTGGTTACCTATATAAGATCAATAGACTTCTCCATTTTATTTCAAGACAAGAAAACAAAGTAGACATATTTATTAAACAGCAGCCTGTTTTACCTACTTAGTGCAATATGCTAGGAGTTGTTAAATATTTTGAAGGCATTATGAGTCAAAAAGAAAACCATAGAAGAAATGTAATTACCATTGAAATGTTGGTTGTGTAATACACCCATTTGATGCACCTGTAGGAAATAGCTCACATTTCTCTCCCTCTTCCTGTACAAGGAGCACTTTCTCTGACAGGCACATCTAGCCTTCCCAGCCCCCCCTGTCACTTAGGGACTGTCACTGGGATACCAAAGAAGGGTGCCCCAGGCCAGGTTATAGCCAGAGATGGAGATGGGGACTGAGTCTGTGCTAAACAGACTGACACCAGCCTGTGTCCTCCGTGATAGCGCTGCATTCCCTCCTTGTTCGCTCCATTTAATCTTTCAAAAATAAATTCTATTTGGGTGGAATTTCTTCCTGGCAATTTGCCACAGGTATGAGCAGCAGGAGGGAGGAGATCCTCAGCAGATTTGCCAAGGACAGATGAAAAATTCAGAAAGATCTTGTTTGCCAAGAGCACTGCAGATTAGGTAATGTGTAATCGCTCTGTTGACATCTTTGTAAGTGCTGGCTCAGTCTGCAGTGGTTTCTGCTCCCATTAGCCCTGGGGGCTCCACTCCACATTCCTTCAAACAGCCCAGATGCACTCTCCAAACCCTCCCTTCCTGTCCCTTCTACTCTCCCCTGATTTTACTAAGGAGATATTCCTACAGAGGCAGCAGTCAGGTCTGTGCGCTTGTCCAGAACAAGACACAACATGCACTCTTCTACTTTTGATTTCATTCTTTAAAAATATTTGCACCTAAATTCTCCATGTTTTTCACAATGGATATTAAGCCAAATCTCAACTAATAAAACACAGTTGGAAATGGAAGCTATTACTGGTTATTCGATTAAGTAAATGAAACCAGCCTTTCCAAAATTGTGTAATTGAAGAAAAGTTCTCTCCTGTTGTGACCCAATTATTCTCTTAGTTGCTTCAATTATTTCACAAATGTTGACTGTGAAAGGACAGTCCCTGATGAGCTGTTTGTACTTCTTTGTGATCTCTACTCAAACTCAGAAGCAGGAAAGCCAAACTGAAATTCATCTTAGGACTAAAAGCAATGAGACGTATTTTCAGGAATCATATATTTTTACTGGAGTTACCAAATTCTAGCAATTACCTTCAGCTTGAAGCACAACAGGAATTTGTCCTCCAAAACACCAAACAATAAAACATTCTCTTGTCTTTCATGAGTACTGAATGACCATATCTCTCATTCTAGATCATGAGAGTCTCAAATGAAGGGACACAGTAAATATGTACTGTATGAATTAGTAGATGAAAGGTTATATGAGGGGAGAGAGGGAGGTATGGAGGGAAGGAGAAAGGAAGGAAGAATGGAAGGAAAGGAAGAAAGAAAGGATGAAAGTGAGGGAAGAAGGGAAAATAGCTGGCTGCTTGGATGGATGGGTGAATGGTAGAGGGAAGTATAGCTGGACAGACTAAATAAATGGATGAATTTAATCACTTGGAATGATTTTGGTTTTTCAGGTTTCTTAGAGCCATATATCTATTAAATCTGAGTGTATTTTCTTGTATCTACCTGAACCATGACTATGAACATTAACAAAAGATGTTGTATTGTCTACCACCAAGAGTCATAGTTCAAATACAGTCAAGTTAATTATATAAGCAAAACCACAAAAATGAGAGTCAAATGAAAACCTAGTAGGAAATAGACTTTGAATCATGTGAACTCTCACTCCTGATCTAGGAGAAAAGGGGAAAAGCAGGCTAGATCAGTCAGAATATGTGGGCTAGACCTTCAAAACAGGAAGAAAAGCAACACCAGAAGCTGGTTGGTGAATGCTTTAGTTATATCCTCATTGTTGGGACAAAGTGCTCAACACCTGAAGCTAAAGGAGAGGTTTAATTTAGCCCTCTGTTGGCAGAGGTTTCGGCTCACAGTTGGCTCTGAGGCAAGGCAGCATGGCAGAGGGGCCTGGCTTACAGCAGTGATGGCAAATCTTTTAGAGCTTTTAGTGATATAAACAGCCTGCCACAGCACGCATGTCATAGCTTCAACACCGTTAACTTAGGGGAAACAGTCCATGGCAGGGTAGTCAAGAAGTAGTAAAGCAGCAAGCTTCTCTTTCCCTTTTATGCCATCCAGACTACAAGCCTACTGGGTGGGGGCACCCACTCTCAGCGTAGGCCATACCTTACCCACACCCAGATCCACGTTAACCCAGTCAGTGAGCTCATTTAGCTCTCACACACCTTAAATTCAGCTACCTCCAAAACACTCCATGTAAGCATGCATGAGACTTGGAGGGACATCTAGACAAAAGCCATAACAGGTGAAGTTCAAGATTTTAGGCCTTCCTGAGTGTTCTCACATTAGGAATGTATTACTCCATAGTGAAACCTGACAGGCTTTCAGGGTTGGTGCCTGTGATGTTAGTTGTGTATGTCACCTTGGCCAGGTTCTCATACCCAATTATATGATGAAGCCTCTAGGTGTTGCAGTGACATTTTTTGACACATTTAAAGGAGCTCACTCTGATGAAATAGTGTATGTGTCTCATTCAGTTAGTGAGAGACCTGAAGAACAAAGCCTGAGGTCTGCTGGAGGAGAAGAAATTCTACTCTGAGCCAGCAATGTTAATTCCTGTGGGAGTTTCCAGCCTGAGACCTGACTTAGGGAGTCTGGGCTTGCTAGTTCCCACACTCAAGTAAGCCAAATTCCAGAAAAGAAATGTAGCAACAAATTTTAAAGAAAATTAAAACTATGCAGCCATCAAGCTGCTATCTACCTGAGCATATTAGATCCATTTTTGGGCTGTCACCACACCTTATTTCAATATGAAAGCATTTGCCACAGGTGTAAGGTACAGGTGCACACCCAGGTGTCTCCTGTCGCTGAATCTATGTGCATAGTTTTAGGAGAATGTGGGAGGGTCTTGTTTGCCTGGGTTGACAGAGCAGGTAAAATGTCTGGAGAGGAACCTGCATGCATCTTCCCTCAGGGATGCTTTCTAGCCTCTCACAACAGGACGGACAAACACACCCGGCTGACCTGGGCCCTCCCTGCAGGTAAGTTTATGGGAAATGAAGGGGCACATGACCACCCCCCCCTTTCTCCTCTCTGCTCTTCCACATTGTAATGAATGTTTTCCAATAGCAGGGACTTAAACACTTGGAAAATTTTCTTAGGAGAAGGCAAGACATGTAAAGCAGCTCAATTTTAATTAAAAGAAGAACCTCATTACAAATGTGAATAAGCTCTGGGGCCAATAATTATCAATGCAAACCATTAAAAATGGTAATTTCTGGTTAGAAAATAAGTACTAGTTCACTCCCTTATTTAATCTATCAAATTTTGATTTCCTTCTTATGTCTTGAGGAAAAGCTGCCAGATTTGGGGCTAGAGAAACACATCCTTCTGTGTTGAAAGAAGGGGCCTCTTTTCTGTCACACAGGCAATTAAATCTTTGTAACCGGGCTCTCTCAGATAGATTTTTCTACTTGCTACTTACTTGTCCTGCCAAAAATAAGGAGGTTCATTAGCCCCACGCTGTTAGGAAACCGCACCACAGAGAAGTGGGCAATGTGCTCCTGGGAGTGAGGACTGTTTTCCTGAGGGAAGTGGCTCCCAGGAGCCACAGAATGCAGTGCCACTGATCGCTCTGCTCTTAATCATCGCCTGTACCTCAGTTTCCCCCTCGGGTAGAAGAAGTGCTTAATGAGGGAACACAGATCCTAAATCGTGCCCTGTGCATACCAATACAGCATGGCCAAATCACGGGCCAACGTGTGGGTTTATTTGTCTGTGGTTTGTTACAGGAAGCTTCAAGGCTTCTTTCTGGAGTGATGCGGAAGGGACCAAAAGGGAAGCAGTTGTGACACTAACTAATGTACTTCTCATTTACTGTGCTGATGCACAAAAGAATTATCCTGAGATATCATTTTCCCAAATTCCATAATACATGATAGCTGTGTTTCTAACATTTTCTTTCCCTTCTCAGCTACTAGGATAATTACATCTTATTTAAGTGAAGCTAAGTTTTGAAGTTCTTTAAAATGAAAACAATGTTTTCCTCCTCACTTCCTTTTTTTCCTTTCCTCCATTTCCAAACGGTAGTAGTACCTTTCAGGGTGAAATGTGCTTGCCTTTGAAGTGTTGTTAGTCAGCAATTAGTCTTGACAAAAGGTCAGACCATGAAGTATGAAATGTCAAACGACCTGCTGTAGAATTCTCATGGCACAAATCATACTTACACTGAACACAGTCTCTCTGTTCTCCACTAACAAGGATGAGAAATTCTGCGATAAATGTTCAGGTCAAGATATTTTGGCTCTTTTATACCAAATGAGGCTCAGAGATTAGCTGAGGCTATGGACAGAGGGAAATCTTTCTTTTCCATTAAAGGAAGGCTTTGCAGTCTCAGCACTCTGACATTTTGAGCTGGATTACTCTCTGGGGTGGGAAACTGTCCTGTGAGTTCTACAGTACTCACTCCAGCCCTGGCCTGTGCCTGCAAGATACTACCAGGACACTTTCTAGTTATGATCACTAACAATTGTCCCCTGGAGAAGTTAGTACACATAATGTCAACCCTGGATTAGAATCACTGCTTAAAAACAACACAGTCTTGCTGGGTGTGGTGGCTCATGCCTATAATCTCAGTACTCGGGAGGCAGAGGAAGGAGAATTGCAGAGTTCAAGGCTGAGTTTAGGACCAGTCTAAACTACAAAGCGAGACTTTGTCTCAAAAGACTAAAAAAGAACAAAACAAAAATACCCCACAGTCTCAAATTAAACACATCAAAGACAAAGACCAGAGATCATCTTTGGATGTGAAGCATAATGTGCAGTTGAAAGTTGGAAATATACAATTCAAATCTTTAAAGTTTCCTTTTGGACTCAGTTTAAAAATTTTAGTAAATCAATGAGTACATGTGAATCATAAAAATCATTCTGAAATACTAATATGAATAGCATTTTCCTCTAGAGAAAGACATAGTGTTTGAATTTCTTTGGTAAAGATCATGAGTAGTTCACATTTGGTTCTTAGGAGAGTAAGAAGGAATTGGCCCCAGTAAAATGAACATAAAATAAAATTGGTCTGCTATAAAAAGAAACGAGCTATCTCATGTTGTCTGTCTTCTACATGATTATACCTAGAGCTATGCACGATTGCCAATTAATGGTTTCTTTAAACATAAAATCTACATTGCTCTTGATATTTTCTTGGATGCACTGTTATGTACATCCTGCCAGATGTTGCTACCTACAAACAAAATTGAGAATTCTCTTCTCTCCTGGTCTAAATGGCTTTCTCTGGTCTGTACAGGTGACTGTAGCTATATTTTATAATTTTTAAAAATGTTCTCTTGGCGTGCAAAAGTTCAGTTCAGTTATCCGTATCCGTGATCATCAGAGCTTAGAGATTATGAACCTGAACACTAGTTACCTACAAGACTGTACTGTACAATAAGAAAATATAACACATAGCTTCAAGTCTCTAGTGCATGTTTTCACACCAACATCACCCTCTGTGCACACACACACACACACACACACACACACACACACACACACCTATTTTTTTAAAGGTTTTTTAAAATTTTTAATTTTTTTTTTTTTTTGAGACAGGGCCTCGCTTTGTGGTTCAGGATGTCCCTGAGCTCAGGCTCAAACTCACATCACAGCAATCCTCCTGCCCCTGCCTGAGTGCTGGGATTACAGGCGTGAGCCACCACGCCCGGCACTGTGGTATGTGGTACTGGTTGCTGCTGGGGTGAGTCTCCACGCCCAGTATTGTTATGTGGTTACCGAAGATTGAACCTGGGTCCTTGCGCTTGCAAGACAGGCGCCAGAACCACTGAGCTATATCCCTGGCCCCCACACACACGTATTTTCTGAATAGGCACTCTTCTTGTCATCTGTGAAAATGTCATTTCCCTGATCACCATGGGCCACAGCTGCTGTGTAAATGTAATTCTGCCAAAAGCCTTTCTGGGAACATGTGAGACAATAGACCTGACCTGCCAAGAGCTGGCATCTCCCAACATGTCTCTAGACAGGGCACTGGGAAAGCACCAGAGCCACACAGACACTGCAGGTGTCACACCTGGCCTTTCTCTCCTGCAAAGAAAACCAAGGTCATGACTGCAGTTCAGCCATCTTCCTGAGGGAAGCCATCTGGTGGGCCTGGCGAGATGAGGCTTGCTGAGGCCCAGGTGGCTGGATACTGGACCAGAGGACACCATATCCCATCTTCTTAGCCTGACTCTAAGCCAAGGGAGCAGTACCCTTGCAGGAGAGAGCTGGGGGAAATGGCAACTGGCAAATTCTTTATGTGAAAGAGAGAGAACTGAGGGAATAAGAGCTCAGGGATTTATTTAGTGTTGTGAAGTTAATGGGGCCAGGAAAGATACATATTTTAAGCCCAAGATATCTGAGTTTACTGACCATCAGCTGTGCTCACAACATTCGGAGACCTATTAGACACACAAAGAAATATAAATTATGGGCCTGGCCAAGGGAGCTTGTACAATACTAAAAAATAAATAATAACAAGGAAGGAACTATGCAAAGAGACCAGGACAACACTTAGAGGGACAATTCAAGAAGTGCTCAATTCATGCCAAATTAATCTATGTGTGTGAATTAATTTTCATATAATTGTATCTGCATGTCATTTCACCATTTCGTTTAGTGAAACTGCTTCAGATTTTTTCAGACTGTGATGCTTGGAGAATTTTACATGGAGAAAGTGAGATTCAAGCTGGAATTAAAGCATGAGCAACTTTTGACCACCGAGGGAGGGGAAGAGAAACTCAGAGAGGTAAACAAGCACCAAAAAGTAAGTAACCCTGTGTGCCGAGGCAGAGGTACACGGGCACCCTCTTGGTCTGCAGTGTCAGTCTTGACCCAGGCACTGGCTGTAGAGGACAAATCAGTCCGGGATCTCTTGGCTCCAAGATAAGGCTGGCAGACGAGCATCATGGAGGAGAAACAACAAGGCATACAAAGGCCACAAAGGTGACAAGAGAGCAGAACATGGGGCCCACAGTGTAGCCACCGTAACAAGGGAGAGCTCAGCAGTGTGTTTCTGCCCCTTTTATCTCATTCAGACCACCAGGACTGGGGTGGTGCCAAACTAGTCACTCCCACGTCGTGGTTTAGTGACTATACTCCTTTAACCCCAGTATCACACATTCCAGATTCAACTACCTCTGCAAAGACAATCCTACCTCACCCACACGAGGCTTTGGAAAGACAGTCAAACACAAAGCACAACATGAACGTTAGGTGACACCCCCAACCAAGCACAGGACGTTAAGAAAGAATACTCACTATCCAGCAAAATGTCTCGAAACTGAACTCCAGTCACGGGTTTTGCCAGCTCTGAGGTTTTTGAACAAAAGCCTCAACCCCACAGCATCTCAGCTTCCTGACTGAAAGCCCAAGTAGTGGCCCCAGCCCTGTGGCAGCAGAGAGGACTTAAGGAGAGGGATACACTGCACCTAGAGAGGAGCAGCTTCTCCGCCCTGAGTCTTCGCTCTCCTTCCTCAGGGAAGTGAACCGGCCACCATACGCTTTCTGCAAGGGTTCGTGGTTTACGTGTTCAGGGTCACTCCCCAGGCTCGGAGTCTTTCTCCAAATCCTTGGTCTGCCTCCAGCTTCCCACCCGTGCCTCAATGCCCTTCCCTCAGTGCCTAGCCTGTCCCAAACGCAATCTGCAGAGCGCCACAGAGCTCACGATAGGGAAGACGGAGTGTCTAGTAGCAAGGGGAATAATTTCCAAGTGATCGCAGCGGCCTTGTGGATTAGCTTCCTCTGGCAGCTTTAACAAATCACCACCAATGCAGTGGTTTGAAATGAAAGAAATTCAGTGTCTCATGACCCTATGTGTCTGCAGTCCTAAATGAAGCTGTCCTCGGGGCTGGGTCTTTCTGGAAGCTCTGAGGGGGACTCTGGTCTATGTGTCTGTTTCTAGTGGTTGCTGATGACACCTACCGTTTCTTGACTTGTGGAAGAATCACTCTAATCTCCACCTCAACCTCTGCATGACATTCGCCCTGGATCTTTATCTCCAAGTCTCTCTCTTTTTATACAAATGCCAGCCACTGCATTAGGGCCACTGCATTAGGATCTGCAATGATGAAATCTTTACTTGATGCCATCTACGTAAACACTACTTCCAAATAACATCTCATTCACAATGACAGAAGCTTTGAGGTGGGACGTATTTTTTGGTAGAACGGACAGATAAAATATGATTGTAGATTTTGAGGTTTGTTTTATTTACAGGGGAGAAAAATCCTGCAAATTTCTTAGCCATTTCTCATTTTGTTTGCCAGTATAGCAGTATGTAAGTTCCTGAGTCAAGACCATATTGTCTCATATGTATGTTTTGCATAGGATGCATGCAAGGGAGAGAGGGAGAGAAAGAAACAAAGGAGAAAATGAAGTCAGAGAAGAAAAGAAAGAGGAAGGATGGGAGGAAGATGGGGATTTAGAAGATGTAGTGACTTGTTTTATGTATGCACTGGGCTGGGTTAGTAGATGCCCAGACAACTGGCAAAATCCTACTTCCTATTTTCTGGAGGCTTCCAGAAAAGAGTAGCATTTGGATCAGTGGATTGAGTACAGAAGATCCAACCTCATAAATATGAGGAAGACTTGGGTGGAAAAAGGGTGGAGGAAAGGTGAATTGCCTATCTGCTTCCTTGAACTGGAACACCCCCCTCTCCTGGTTTCAGTCATCAGAGCTCCTACTCCTTGTGTCTTTGAACTCTTCACTCCTCCCTGTGGCTCCCTGGCCCTCAGCCCTGCAGCTTCAGGATGAATTGAACCACCACATGTGCTGGTTTGCAGACACCCAGCTTACCGACAGCAGAGTGTGGGATTCTTAACCTCTGTAAGTTCATGAATCACTTCCTATGACAAATTTCCTCTTATGTTAGTTCTACCTAATATAATTCCTTTGTCTCAGTACAATTAGATCCCTGAGACTAGAATGGCATTACAGAATATAAGAAATCATAAAGAATAGGGACTTTTTTTTTCATTCTGGAGGCTGGCAAGTCCGAGCTCAAGTCATTGACACTGGTATCTGGAGAGGGTCTGCTCTGGTGAAGGGGACAAAACATCAGCTCATTCCCTCCAGCCCTCCCATTAGGTGCTAATCCACTCACAAGAATAGAGCCAGTAAGACTTAATCATGTCCCAAACTGTTCCACATCCGAATATCATAACTGTGTGAATGGAGTTTAAACATGAAATCTGGAAGGGACATTTTTGAAACAGCCCACAATCCTGTTGGTCCCTGTCTCTCAGAAAACACAAACACAGAGGGGAAATTGTTTTTAGGAGAAAATAAGGACTTTAGTGTCAATCACACTTCATTTATATTCTTGAGTCTTTGAGATACACTACCATCCTTCAGGCAAATAGCATACTCTTTTGCAACCTGAACACAAATACATGATATAAGCCATGATGGGGCATAGAAGTGGAGGTGGTAGGAAGCCAGCAGTGAGTGAGAAAGTCATGTTGACCTCCTCACTACTTTGCTCCCCAGAGAAGGAAAGATAAAATGAGTTCTCTGCATGCAAAGATTCCTGGTGCACTTCCACCTTAGAACTCACCTTGCCTCTTGTCCAGAGACACTGCTGACAATTCAGGTGAAATGAATTTGAGCTACCGGACTCCCAGGCCCTGGAGACCACCCCCTACCTGCTCTAAAGAGACTGGTTTCTGTCTTCTACCTCCCCATGCCTGAGAATCTCTATGAGCTCTTTGTTTTTTATTCCCTCAGATGTAGTCAGACTGCGAGTATACTTAGAGATCTCAGATTTTAATTTTGATTAATTACATGCAGATTCATAAAACAGCAAAACAATACCTGAAGCCAAATTAGAAGAAAATGGAGCTGCATTCTTACAGAAGCCAATTTCCTAACCACATTCACGCTTTGCCTCTGCAGGCCACATCTGCGTATCATCTGGTAGAGAGAGGTATGTGTGTGCTTGTGTGTGTACTCAGGAGTCCCAGCTGACTCTACCATAGGAGGAGTGCTCGCTTTCCAGCTCCTGAAGTGTTCCAAGGCAGAGAGAGTACAGTTTGATTATTTTTATTTGAGGAGATGGTCGGAACCAGAAAGGCAGACTTTGTAGAGATGGGGCTTGGGAGAAACAGGAGGGAGGAAGGAAGGGAGAGAATAAAGGAATCAAAAATAATCCAGTTATACTTATTCTCTCCAAAACATTAACTACTATTGCATACCTACAAAATAAAAAGGCGAACTGAAGCGATGAGACCAGATTGGTTTACACTCCGCACTCACTTAGCAGGCGCCAAAGTGTAGAGCCACCACCCCACCCTCACCACTCCCACCCCTCAGGGAGCCTCCAGATCAGGAACAGATACCTTGGATGAGCCATCTCGGGGTCATGCTGGAAAGCCAGCGTTACCAGTGTCCCTGGGAGCTGTCACTCTCCAGGACTGCTGAAGAAATCTTTGAAGCTCAATCTCTTTGTCCCATGCCAAAGAATGACATCACCTTGAGTATGAATATCTGTGAATCCCAATTGTTAGGTCCCACCCCCAAAGTCAGTTAGTAAAGTTTAAATTTCCACTTTACAAAGTTCTCTGTCTCTGGAAGAATGAATTACAAGGATGCTTGGCAACCTCTTTCTAATGTGATGAAAACTACCATCGCGGATCTGTAACTGTGTATAAGATTCTTCCACCCGAAACAAACAAAACAAGGAAATAACAAGTGGTGCTCATGAAGCTCATTTGTTTGAATATTTTTCATATATAACATGTCTGCAGTCAGTTCTTAACAACAGCAAGGGCTCAGGTAGCAGCATCTATTTGATGTGCAAACCAATGACTCCAGTACCTCGTCTCCTCTGTTTGGACTCAGACCCCCGGGAGGCAGCGCAATCAGCCTTCCGTATCCACAAGTCTGCACTCGTGGATTCAACTAGCCATGGATTGAAAATAGGTTGTTTTTTGTAAAATTGCATCTGTACTGAACATGCACAGAATTTTTCTTGTCATAATTCCCTAAGCCATGCAGCATAATGTTATTTGCATAGCATTTACATTGTGTTAGGCAGTATAAGTAATCTAGAGATGATTTAATGTTTGTGGGAAGGTGTGCCTAAGTTATATGCAAATATTATGCCACTTTGTATAAAGGATTTGAGCATCCGTGGGTTTTGGTATCCATGGGGAGAGTTCCTACAGTCCATCCCCCATAGACACAGACTGACTGACTGTCCACCCACCTTCCCCCACCATAACTCATGTACAACACAGTGAGGGACCACGCCCATGACTTACAACATCTGCAGAAGCCCCAGCAAAAGCATGGGCCCCCTGGCTCTGAGGCTCCTGTCTCCTCTGACTGCCTGCTGCTTTCCCATTGGTCCTGCACGCCATGCAGTGCCTCCAGTCTCCAGCATCTGTGAGTGGAATAAGCTCAGCTGTCCTGGCCCCTTCTCTGACTTCTCTTGTGGCCACAACTCTAACACCATACAGGAGAATACAGAACAGCAGGGTTCATTTATGCTGGGCCAAAAAGCAAGCACCTTTGGAAGCTTTCTGTGCAAAACTCTGTGAATAACTGTGCATAATTATATACTGATGAAATCTTCTCTCAAAAACTCAGTCTGGTAAAAAAAAAAAAACATGCACAAGCAACACAATATGAAGTGTTAAGTGTCACAGATAAGTACAAAAGAAGGGATGTGGAGAAAGCTCATTTGTTTGTATTTCTCTTATTCTTGCCTTCCCCGGACCCAGCCCCTATCAGCTTAACCAAGAGGTTATAAGAAAGAGATTATTCCCAGAGTAACGTGGGAAAACAATAGTGTCTCTAAAGAAGTCAGTGTCATAGTGGTTTCCAAGTGAAATGTAACTTTTTTAGCTGTTCACCACTGGCCCCATTTGCCTACAACAGGATCTTTAAGTAGTCATCCTAAGGAAATACGAAATGAATCACTCTTTAAAATGTCCCATGCCAAAGAATGACATCACCTTGAGTATGAATATCTGTGAATCCCAATTGTTAGGTCCCACCCCCAGAGTCAGTTAGTAAAGTTTAAATTTCCACTTTACAAAGTTCTCTGTCTCTGGAAGAATGAATTACAAGGATGCTTGGCAACCTCTTTCTAATGTGATGAAAACTACCATCGCGGATCTGTAACTGTGTATAAGATTCTTCCACCCGAAACAAACAAAACAAGGAAATAACAAGTGGTGCTCATGATGAGGAGAAATCGGAACCTTTGACTATTACTATTTGGAAGATGAAATGGGTCAATGGCTATGGAAAGGCATATAGCAGCTCCTAAAAAAATTAAACACAGGATCATCGTACTAGCCAGGATTTCCAAAAGAATTCAAACCAAAATATGAACAAATATTTGTATATTCATGTCCATAGCAGCAGTATTTACAACAGCTAAAAAAGAGGCAACTCAAGGGTCATCCATCAGCAAACGAAGGGACAGGCAAAACGGACTGATGCATGCAGTGAAATATTACTCACACATAAAGAAAAGGAAATTCTGACACAAGCTACACCAGATATTAAATGTGAGGATATCATGCTATGGAAAAATGTGAGCCCACAAAAGGTCAGATACTGTTTGACCCCAGCTAGAAGAGGTCCCCAGAACCCTCGAGTTCACAGGAAAGTAGGATGAGAGTTGTCAGGGGTTTAGGGAGGAGAGACTGGGAAGTTGTTAGGTAATGGATACAGAGTTTTGTTTTGAAAGATTAAAAACACTCTGGAGATGAATGGCAGAGATGAGTACACATGGATGTTAATATATTTAATGCCATTAGGGTGCATAGTTAAAACTGGCTAAAATGACCAATCTTGTGCTATGTGCATTTTACCTCAATTTTTACAAAATTAAATTTTTGAAAAGTTTCTATGACACAATAATGTTTTCATTATACATTAAAAATAGAAGTGGGACTGGGGATTAGGCTCAGTGGTTCCCGTGGTGCCTGCCTTGCAAGCCCAAGGGCCTGGGTTCAATCCCTGGTAACCACCTACAACAAAGCCAGGTGTGGTGACTCACGCCCACCAGCAATGAGTACCACATACCACAGTGCTGGGTGTGGTGGCTCACGCCTATAATCCCAGCACTAGTAAGGCAGAGGCAGGAGGATTGCTGTGAGTTCAAGGCTGGCCTGGGCTACATAGTGAGCTCAGGGCCAGCCTGAACTACAAAGTGAGACCCTGTCTCAAAAAAAAAAAAGTAGAAGTAACATAATCAATTATTTTGCTACCTACTCCCCTATTCAGTGACATAGAGGGTAATGCAAAATGAATGTTGGCATTTGGAATTAGAAGTAAATTTCAACTTTGAGATTAAAAACTAGCACACGGAGGAAAAGTGGCAAGTTTTGGGGACCTCAAAAGATATCTTCCAATCTCACATTAAATGAAAACTTCATGTAACCCACGCAAAAGGAAAGGCAGTTGGTGCAGAAATATTAGCAGTTCACAAACTGTTCATGAAATAAGCACCGGGCTGGGGTTTAATGCTCTCATCAGTGCCAGGACTAGCCTGGGCTCTGCAAACTCAGAGCTGAAAACAATTCAGGACAGAACCTCAGAACCAGAAGCGGAAACAGCCTGGGATTACACAGATTTTCATGCTTATTTGCCTGGGGAAAGCACATATACATGAATGTATGTATTTAATATTTTCCAAATTTATTTAATATATTTTTTAAAAACTAAAAGTAGTCTTTTGACTTTTAAGGGTCAATAAGCTCTAAGAGCAATTTAATGTCAGAGGAAGAGAAGATGCATGACCCTAATCAATGAGGCCCAGAGAGAGAAAAAAGGCAAATGTATGTGACTTTGAGCAGCAAGGAAAAATGCTGTGTCTGGCAGAGTCTTGGCCAGAAACAGATGGTGCCCTCCAGCCAGGTACCTGAGCAGCACTTAATGAAGGCTGAGTCACAGCCGCGTGGGCAGGGCTTTGGGTAACTGGCAAGGGATGTTGAACATCCACACAGCAACCACAGGAGAGCCATTCCCTCCCCAGGACTTGGGGACTGTCAGAAGAAGGACGCGAGGACCTAGAGGGAGAATCCCTGCCCACACATAGCCCAGAGTGGATATCTCTACTCCAGCATTTGCAAAGCCACCTCATGTTCTGCTGGTGTCTCCATGAGCCAGCTCTCCTGAGAAACCAAAGGCAAAGGGGCCCAGATGGTACGTGTGTCCGAGAAGTTAGCCTCTGGGGCTCTGCGTGCCAGAGGGACAGTAGGTCTATGAGCCTGACACGGTACTGTGCTTCTTATCCAGTGGCCCCAAACTGGGTTCACTAGTGCATTAAGTTTTAAAATTCATTTTACCAAAGCAGTCTGTATTACTTGACCTTGATTTGTATTTGTGGTGGGTAAAACATCAACTTGACTAGGTCACAGGACGCTCACGACAGGTAAGATGTGGCCTCAGAGAAGCCTTTGGTAACGTTTTTAGAAGAGATTAGCACATGAATCAATAGGCTGAATAAGGAAAACCCGCGCTGACCAGTGCGGAGAGCATCGTTCAGTCCACTCTGGATTGGCTAGAACAAACAGGCAGCAGAAAGGATTTTCTCTGCTGGCAGAGCTAGGACCATGACCGGCCTTCAGTCCCTCTGGTACTCAGGCCTTCTCCCCTGGGCTGGACTCACCACCCTCTGTCCTTGGCTCAGGCCTTGGAATGACACCAGCAGCTTCCCCGGGTCTCCAGGTCTCCAGCTTTGAATTGCCACATCTCAGTGACCATAGCCACATAGATCAAAGTCTTATATCAATCTCTTGACTTATAACACATCTTACTTATTTAAATAAACCTCTCTCCCTCCTCAGCAGAACCCGATCAATGCAGTGCCTGTGCCTTCACTTAGGAAAAAGTCCTTAAGTATGAAAAAGGGAGAATTGAGTCACTCAGAAGCATCATGGAGCATTTGTGTCCATCACGTATCAAAAAGGATAAAGCACTCTAACTTGTGTAGGACTAAAAGCTCTACAAAGAAAACGACTGTCATCTGTGCTTACAGGAGAGGTGTCATGGAAATTTTATTCCCATGTTTATGTTTCTAAGTTTAACCACCATTGTGTTGTGTGTTCATCATCAGGAGTCTGGGCTTGTGTAGAGTTCTCTGTGGGCGGCCACACTCCTGTCTGGGAAGGAGCATGAGCCAGCCATGCTTTCCACAGTGACTTTCCAGGAGGCCCCACAAATGAGAGAACATGAATCGCCCATAACCCCAAGTCAACCAAAGGGCTAAGGATTTGTTAACTGTCACTGAGGGGGAGAGAAAGTGCAGGCTCATAGAAGGAGCTTTAAAAAGGGCATCTTGAATGAAGTCCTTCCTAGTAGTTTCTCCACTCTCGCCCAAGAGGTAGAGCCATAGAAACATACACCATATCATCAGACCAGCAGCCCTTGTCTCTTTCTCCGAAATACACTCTTTAGATCGAAAGGAACATTAACAACGGACTTGTAAGTACAAAGAGCTCAGCTGTGAAGACAGCCGCCTCACCCAGCGTCACCCAGTCCAAGGCCGCCCTGTCCAGTGTCACTGACTCTGGGAGCAGCAGGGCTACCGTTGATCCCAGCTCAGCACAGCTCTGAGAGATCGGCCCATCCTCCCATCTGCCCAGAGTTGGCTGAATAACTGTTGTCCAAGCATCCAGCTCTGTGTGCCCTCTCTCTGATCCTAACTCTATCTTCTCCTTTCTTTAGGTTATCAATCCCAAGAGCCACTCTGGTAAGTGAATATGGTGACAGATTCTTAGAAGTGAAGGGGGAAAGTTGCCCATCTCTGCCGTACTCCTGTGAATAAGAAATACAGCAAAATCTCATTCTGAGAAAATAAATGCTGGTTCATAAACAAACAGTGTTCCTTCTCTGTAAAACAGGGACTGTTACCTTGACTGGGGCCCTTCCACTCCTATCCCGATATGAAACTCAGCTCTTTCCATGTCCTAAAGGCGATGTGGTAAAAACATAAAGACCTCTTGGGGTTACAGTCTGGGAAAATGCTGCTGAGGACTGCAGGCACCAGGGTGCCATGAGGTAGGGCTATGGTAGCCTAAGTTGGATTCCAAGAATAAACCATTCAGGAAGCTGTCTACATGTTACTCATGTGTGGTATAAGAGGCCTTCTAATCCTGTCCCCATTCAAGACTGGATAAGGCCCCACAGTCAGTAGGCAGCAAGGAAAAAATGAAAGGAGGCTGCCATCTGAAAAAGGAAGAACTATTTTTATTCATGTAGTCTTGTCAGTTTTGTGACATGACTCTTTCACATGGCTTGTGTTCTTATAAAGCTATTTTCTATTCTGAGAGGCACAAATATTCTGTTGCATATTCCTCTATGCTCTCTATGGTGACCTATTTTTAACACTCAGATTTTTAATTCACCTGGTATTTATTTGGGGATAATGTGTCAGAATGGATATCAGTGTGTATTATATTAATGTCTTCATTCTCTTTCCAGAATTCTTGTTTTCTTTCACTGTTTCAATAATCTGTTCTTATGTTAGACAACCTGGTTTGATTATACTAATATTAAATTATGCTTCTACAACAGATAAGGCAGATTTCACTCAGTTAGTCCTTTAATTTTTTCTTTTGTTAGCTTGACTTACAGGTTTATTCTTCCAGATAACTTTTAATTTTATTTGAAAACTTTCAAAATAAATCTCCTAGGAATTTATGTACAATTGGGTTAATCCTAAAAGTAAATCTGGAAAAACACTGACACTTTCCATTATGCAAAAATAAGATTTTTTAAAATACTTTTTCCTTTTAAAGTATTTATTGTCTTGTTTTAATTTTTTTATCATCTTCATATTCTGCATAAAATTCTTTATAAAGCTCTTTAATATTTAATAATTTTGTGTTACCATTATAAGTGGAAAACTGTTTTATTAAATATTATGATTAGCTTTACCTGGTTTTAGGATAACTCTTAATTTTTGTACATTCTTGTGGTGTTAACTGCAATTTTTAAATAAGGAAAGTGGCTTTTTAAACAGTGAATACTTCATATAACCTAAACTTTAAAAGGTAAATTTCTTCCTTTTTATAAGGTTACCATGTGTTTGATGAAATTTATAGAATTTAAATGACAGTGGAGTAAGGAAACTTTCTTGTTTTTGGTCTTGAGTTTAGTGGAAAGATACCAATAGTCAGCTGTGACTTTGGCTACTAGTGGACTTGCCTGTTAATGTGATGTAGAGTTTCTATCTTAAATTGACAAATGATTTTCACATTCTCAGTTATGCTGCTTGCTTCTCCTACTTCTTTCCCTCTAATAATAACTAAAATGGCAGCAATAGCAATGGAAGGTATTGTTTATTGAACATTCATCACTACTTCCCAAACCAAGGATCACCACCGAGATATCTCTAATGTAAGACTGTTACTATTCAAGTTAAACTAAAAGATACAGAGACTGAACAGTGTTACCTAATCAGAACTGAGCCACACAGCAGCTGCATTTTGGAGCTCAACCTCAAACCTTCATCTATAATGAAGTTAACACTTGCTGGTTTGCTGTGACCCTCAGAACCTGAAGTCGATCCTCCGTGAGCCTTCCCCCTCATGGATTCCCTGCCCACCTCTGCTCAATGGCCCCGGAAATCATTCCCTGCAGTCCTCAGTCCTCAGGCTTCCTTGCTGGATGCCTTCTGATTGGAGTTGCCAACAGGGGTCACTGACAGCATGTCTGAGGATGAGAAGAGACAAGTAAGGATCCTTCTGCCTTAGCTCTCTTTCTGCCCAGACAGGAAATCTTCAGTAGAGTTGAGCCCCAGCTTTAAGCCCTAAGTTCCAGCAACTCTTTCTTTCACTTGTCAGCCCTGGGATCCTAATAACTTGCCACAGTTGATAAGCTCCAGGTGCCCCCCATTACAATTCCTTAAACTTATCAAGCCTGTTAAAAGTGATTCTACCTGAATAATTTGTGGAGACAATAACTCATTTTAACCTATTTTTTTAAAATTTAAAAATATATCTGGTAAGATTCAGAAGACAACAGGAAAAGAACTAGGTGACTGTGGGCTTAAGATGACTTCTTAGAGCCATAAAAGAAAATAAAACTGATGAGTTGAACTCATAAACTTTAGTTATGAAAATGACATTGTAAAGAGCATGAATAAACAGAGACAGTTTTTGCAGGATGCATATACATCAGATAAAGAATTGATATATAACATTCATAAATAACTCTTCAAATTCAATAAGAAAACACACAACCCAACTCAAAAATGGGCAAAACATCTGAAAAGACACCTAACAAAGCAGATCTACAGATGGAGAATACAAATATGAAAAGATGTTCCACGTTATACCAATAAGGAATTACAAAATCAGGTACCACCACCTATTAGAATGACTGCAACTCGTGAAAAGACAAGGAGTCATCTTCAATTCATATTGCAAATGAAAGGAGACAATCTGAAAAGATTAAACTACTTAATGACATTCTGCAAAAGGAAAACCAATGGAGATCCCAGGTATTGTCAAGTCAAAGGAAGGACAGCTGAAGACAGATACACAAGTTTAGGACAGCAGAACTATTTTGTAAAATACAGAGATGGAGGCATGTCATTACACGCCTGTCAAAAGTCACAGAATGTATAGCGTCAAACATGAGTAGAAACATAAACCATGGACTTCAGATGATAATAGTAATGTATCAATACTGGATAAACAATTTTAACATACGTACCTCAATACTGCAAGATGGAGAATCCAAGCAGAAGAGGTACTATATGGGAACTCTGTATTTTCCACTCAGTTTTTCTATAAATCCCAAATGAAAAATAGAACATACAATTTTTAAAATGCCTTAATTTTAATGCATTTTCCACATATGTACATCTTCTTTTGAATATATCCATTAAATTGATATCTGTCCTAGGGCAAAATGATTTTTTTATTCCTAGAATAATTCTACTTGAATACAGTCTGTTCTTATTTTTATTTAACACTGAAATTGATTTGTTAGAATTTCACTTAGAAATTTTGCACCTATATTTGTAGTGCAAGTGTCTCTCGTATGCTATTTTTATTTTTACTTTTTTAGTTGCTTGGTTTTGGTGCTTTTTCGAGCATTGATATCAAGATAATCTAACTTCATAAAAATAAGTTGAAATCTAAAATGTAACTGCTTGTTATGCATATATGCTGTATTACATAAGCCATAATGTAATTTTATATAAAACTGCTTAAACTTGAAAACTTTAGGAAAAAAATTTCAAGTGCTTTTAATAATCTTTTTGGTAATATGCATGGATATTGGCCTATTCAAGTTTTCTGCTTTCTTTAAGTAAAGCTTTATCATTTATATTCTGCTAGGAAATGGCCCTTTCCATAAAAATAAAAATTGGATTATATTATATGTATTTGAGTTACTCTTATTTTCCTGGAAAATTGAAACTGACATGCATCATACTTCCCATCTTACATTTGTGTATCTTATTTGAATAAAATTTATTTAATTAAGACAGCATGCAAGTGAAAGTGAATGACTTTCTTTTTTTGAGTTTTTACTTCTTAAATTCCACCCAAGGAATATCTTGTGGAAAACACCAGCCATACTTGATGCTTCTCAAATTATAGGATTTATCACACTAGCATCGGTCCTGGGTAACCAGTATTTGTCTGGCTTCTCCTCCTATACTAGGTCAAGTCCAACCATGAATATTTACCAAGAATTAACTCTGTGCGGGTGTCCTGAACACCCCCACAGAATTTCAGATCATCTCATTATTACTTGAATGAATATAGCATTAAAAACATAATTTTTCTTAGTTACCTATTTTTTCTCGTCATTATGTTGTGAATATTGGGCTATTACAGCATGCATATCCACATAACAAGTGGAGTCAGAATGCATATGAGTTCCAGCAGCGTTATTGAGCTAGATTTCATATGCCCCATAATCCTCCCCTTCAAAGTGTAGGATTCCATGTCTTTTGGCATATTCACAGAATTATGCAATCACCATCACAATCTATTTTAAAATATTTTTTTACACCACCAAGAAACCCTCACACCCTTTTTCCATAAATCACAGTTACTCCATGTCCTACAGCTGTAAGCAAACTTAATCTATGTTGCTCTCTCTATATTTCCCTATTTGAGACACTTTATAGATACCAAATCATACAATCCTAGACTCTTTCATTTAGCTCTATGTTATTACTGTCATTCCAAGTTGTAGCATGTACTGGTGCTTTATTTCTTTTCCCAGCTGAATAGTATTGTTATATTAATATCAATGTTCTATTTTTCCTATCATCTGTCATAAGTATTTGGATAGTTTCCACTTTTTGCCATTATGAGTATGCTGCTAGGATCACGTGTATACAAGTTTCTGTGTGGGTGTAGGTTTTCATTTTCTAGGAGTGAAATTACTGAAATATGTAAAATTCTACACTTAAACATCTGAGGAGCAGGCAGGTATTTTCCAAAGTGGCTACACCATTTCTGCTTTCTGTCCAACAGCAGCAAGGGGTGGAGTCCTTGCCAGAAGTTCTACATCTTCGCCAGCACTTCTTGTTGTTCATCTTTTTATTATGGACATCTCAGTGGGTTCGAAGTGATAGCTCACTGAGATTTGTTTTGCTTCCATGCTAAACATCAGTCATTAGGCTCACCAACCATTTTTACAGAGAACTGTCTACTCAGATTTTTGGCAGTTTCTAACAATATATTATTTATGGTTTTACTAAAGAGTTGCGATCATTCTATACGGATTCTAGATATAGGTCCTTATGTCATTTAAATTTTTTTTCTTCTTAATCTGAATCTTCTTTTCACTTCTTTGATGATGTTCTTTAAATCACAAAACTTTCTAAATTTTGATGATTTCAAATTTTATTGGTTTGTTTCCTTGTGTTTTGATGCTATATCAAGAAAAACCATTGCTTAATCTAAATTCATGAAGAATTACACTTCTGTTTCTTCTAAGAGTTTTACTGTTTAGCTCTCCCACTTTGGATTTGATTTATTGCAGCTAATTTATATATGGAGCACAGTAGGGATCGAGTTCTTTCTTTTGTATATGGATATGCAGTTGTGTATGAATGAGTGGCTCATAGTAGCCATTTGTCTTTTATTTATTTTTAGTTAATATTTAAATGGTTTGCTTTTTGTTCTCAGTTTGATGTGTACTACTATCATTTTCATTTTTCTTATATTATGAGAATAGATTGTATGTATACAAATACAGTATTTTAAAGTATATATTACATAATATGTAGGTTTTCTTAATGATCTTCAGAAAAAAGTGTGCATACTATTTGATACCTCCTAATTAAATTTCATGAATTATACTAATAAAATTTTCCACAACTTTATTACCTACAGATTTACATATTTTTTCTTGATTTATGAATATTGAGAATAATGCAACAAAACTCTTTGATATCCAAATACTTCCAAATGCTTTCATTTAAAGATATGCTTTAAACAATTGCATTCAATTTTATTTTCATTGTATTTTTGTCAGCATAATATCTAAAGATTTTTCTTTTTATTTTCATTTAGTGGTGATTTTGATCCAAACACTCCTAAATAATTTTTAAGTATTACATTATTATCCTAAAAACATTAGTGTATGAATTAGATTTGTTTATATCCACATTTTATAGATGAGAAAATAGCCTTTAGGGGGTATTGAAATTTTATATTTTTATTTTCCTGCCCACCTACTTTTCTTTCTTCTTTGTAGCTTTTATAAATTGACTATTTGTATTATACTTGTACCTCTAGTAGTCAGAAAGGCATATGTTTTAGTTTTAACTGTGAGAGCTTTCTTTACATCATAAAACATGCTCTTGAACCAATATTTATATAACTATAATTGATAAGATAGATTTTACTGATATTACTTTACACAAAATTAGAAAACCATCAGCTTTTCAATTTCCTTCTGTTTTTATCTAATTTTTAACTTGGCTACAGTAATCTGAGAATTTAAAATGTGTGTAAAAGTGTGAGTATATGTATGAGAGGGAGTCATACAAAGAGAATAAAAGAATGGAAACTTCTTTCACTTTCAGCATCTTCTAAAAATTAGGAGATGTACTAAAAAAAAAAGGTGACAATATTAAATGTTTTAAATATATGACAGCGAAAGACATGACCGTTAATCCTGCTCAAAACACTCCCCTTCATTCTGAACACACTTATCCCATTGTTCTTGACATCTCCACAGCAGCTCTGGAAGTACTCTTTCCTGAGTGTCTGGTGCACTGTTGTGGCTGCCTAGATGCCTTGACCTGATTCAAAACATTGAACTTTCATGGTTATTTTGGTTTATGGATGAGCCAGAAGTTGCAAGGGGATCTGGGGGAAAAGATGGATGAGGACACACTGTAATAGTTTGCTTTGATGGAAATTTCAGCAAAGTTTGATCAAGGAGGGGTGATCATAAAACAGTGCAAATGCCTAAATTTAAAAATATAGGGCAGGGGATTTAGCTCAGTAGTACTGAGCCTACCTTGCAAGCATAAGGGCTCAAGTTCAATCCCCAATACTGCCCAAAAAAACCTATTAGATAAAAGACACATTGCTATTTATCCCCTTCAGAGTACTCCCCCTTGCTTACAACAGTACATTTATCCCACTATGATTGGTGATGTATCTTAATTGTAATAAGATTTTTTATAAAGCATTCATGCTAATCCTTCCATATTCAACTAATTTCAACTAATCTTTGAATATGTTCAATGATTTCAACAGTATTTTCAATAATTGTAACTCTAGAGAACGTGTCTGAGTTTATACTACACTTACAGGTGTTTTGCTTTGATTTAATGCAGTCCTTCTTGGGATCTTTGGCCTTGTTTTCCCTCTGCACCAGCACAGAAGTGAGCTATTTTCTAAAGCCTTAGCTATTTACTTTTACCTTTTTAAGTGAACAAGAATTTGCCTAGTCTAGACTCCTGGGTTGCAACCTTTCCTTTTTCAGTCTCTGTAAATGCCACAGTCCTGTAGCAAAGGGCGAGAATATTATTTTTCTTAAATTGTAGGTAAATTGAAATTTCTCCCCCAATACCTGGGGAGCATGTCTTTGTTTTTTAGAAGGCCATGTCTAAGAGTCTATCTGTTCTCACTAGCTTGAAAATAGGCAAATATTTTGGCTTAAGTTCTTTAGGCTAAAGCATGTCCTTTTATTTTAGCTTATTTATTGTTTCTGTTCTGTTTGTTATAATAAAACAGAACTGAAGTTATCAAGTCTTTATTTTTGTTGTCTCTGGGGTTTAGATTTTTGTTCTCCTTTCAGAGTTTTTGCACATTTATGTGGTTTCTATATCATATTTTAAAAGATTTCTCTTGTGCATAATGTGAAATGTTGTGGTACTGGATCCAGTTTTTCCCAATACAGTTTATGAGAAGATTCATAATGTCCTTAATGATCATCAAAGTTCATGGTCTTCCGAACAATTACCCCAAGTTCATCAACTCCCAAATGAAAGGGTGCCTGTCATAAAGATGCAGACACACACTTTCCATGTTCTCAGAACTGATTCAGATGAGCCAGAGCCTCAGATCTACCTTATGTTATGTCCCATTGGTTGGTTTGGTTGTGGAGCATTTCCACACTGGTAGAACTGTAGAAACCTGTTGGTACATTTTAATACATAAGGCAAGGACCCACAGCCCCTCATATACGTTCCTCTTCAGTATTTTCTTACAATTGTTCCATGTTTACATTCTATGTAAATTTTTGAATGAAATGTCAACCTTAATGGGGCAGCTTGGTTAGTGCTTTTATTGTAAATGCATTAAACTGGTTGACTGATTTAGCAAAAATGACATGGTTGCTATATTAACTTCTTCTATGCTTGAGTGGGGTTATTTTTCTTACTGTTCAATTGTATTACCTCTTTCACGAGGGTCAGAAAAACTTCCTAATAGATTCTGGCCAACTTCTCATGACTTTGATTTGATAGTTAACTATTGTCTCAATAAGAAGCACCCTATTAATTGAATTAGTGTAATTCTGGGTGTTGCTGAATGAACTTACTGAAAACAGAAGACTCTGGACGTGAGTGGCATTTACCAATAGGCTCGTAGCCTGAATAGACTAAAAAGGAGATTCCAAAAGGAAGTCTCACTTTAGTTTCCTTGGAGGAGCTGTAGTGTTTGCCATCGCCTTGCCGACACCTATCTCCAGCCTTTTGTGGGGACTCTGTGGTGAGCTCCAGGTCCTCTCCTCTGACTGGGTCCTTCGGGATCTCCAGTTGGCAGATGACCCTTTTGTGCTCTTACACACCTGAGCCTTCAAGTGGCCATTGTAAGTCTACTTTGTAAATCATGTGTATACAATAATATATATATAAAATATATACATATATACATTAATAATATAATATATACATAATATACAATATTATACATAATATAATATCCATTATATTATGTATAATGGATAATGTATAATATGTATAATATACATAATATATACAATAATATATACATATTATTTTAAATCTGTTACTGTAATGAGCTCTGAGTAATATAATTCCTATATATTTTATCTTTGTAAGTGAGAAAAGAAGCATGATTGAAATACAGAACAAATATTTAAACAAAAAATTTACTGCAGTAAGGGTCGGGATTTAGCTCATGTGGTACTATGCCTGCCTTGGAAGAGCAAGGGCCCAAGTTCAATGCCCGGTGCCAACAGAAAACAACAAAAAATGTACTACAGTAAAGAACCCATGCCATGAATCTCTCTCAAAACACTCTTGCCAATTTACTTTGCCCACACTTATCCCATTGTTCTTGCTACTTTCTGAAGCAGTTGTGAAAGTTCTTTGTGAGTGTCTTCACAAGTTGGGATTTTAAAAGTACGGTGAATGGTACTGTCAAGTGCCATCCAATGCAAAGACAAGCTTGTAAATCAATACAGTGTGCCTTCCTCTACCTTATTCACTCGCTCCAGCACTATGTGACTTCCAGCTCCTCCCGCCCACAACTGTTGCAGAAAATGGCAAGACCAAGGGGCTAAGGATGTTTAAAGTGCAGGGGAGTATAGTGAGGGGAATAAGTGGCGATGTATCTGTTAGAGTTCTGAACACTTACATATCCTTCATAGTTTGTGGCCACACTGTGAATGTTTTCATTGTCTTCTGTTTTGCAGGGTGGTCCACAGCCTTCAGATTTGCAGGGTTTTCTCTCTGTAATGCTGGCTCCCTCCCCTTGAGCCCTTGATGTCAGCTCTCCAAGGTGCCTGCTCTTCCCAGGAAGACTAAGCCCTCTTGTCCTGCAGAACACTGAGCCTCTTCCTATTGGTTCCAGCACTGGGACTCAGTACCCTGCTCCTCCGGACAGACAGACGGCTCCTCTGCTGCATGGAGAGGGCACTTCCTGCTCCAGACCCACTGCAGTCCTCTCTCTTCCTTTCAGTCTCCCTCATTTCTCTCTGCAAGTCAGGCTCTGAATCCAGCTTTGCTGGTTTGGGTTGTTTCCCCACAACACCACTTATATTATTCTTTCTCCTGCTTCCGTTGTAGGTGAGGACAGGCCAGGTCCTCTGCAATCCCCATCACCTTTTAGGCTTTTTGATAGAAATGAGAGAGCATGAGTCTAGATCACTGAAGTTAGAGTCAGAGAGCATTACCCTCCACTTTACCATGGAGAAGATCAAACCATAGCATTTCTTCAAGCTTGTGTTAGTGGAACAGTTAAGTGATTCCTGTACCAACACCAGACCAGAAGAAATGAATATGCTCCAAGTAATTTGGTTCCCAAACAGGTAATAAATTGAAAGTTCACTTTTCACTGATTTTTGTAAAATTTAATGTCTGAATGCAAGCTCAACTCTGGGAGAGTAAAGAGCAGTCCTTTCCCAGTGCCCCATCCTACCCATCCACAAAACCTCCACACTGATCAGTATAAGTTTTGTGCTACTACTGAAGGGCAGCTGAGAAGATAAGTACGAAAGCTATGGATGTACCTGTGTATTCGCTCACCAGGACACGGTGACCGAGTTCTATGTGCTGCATCAAATGGTCATCAGACCGTAACTTCCAGGAAGACTGCAGATACCAAGTAAGAGTTGTATGCAGCAGGGTGAAATATACATAGAACATGTTCCCTTAAACACATTGGGAATCAAGAAGTACTCTTTCTGGGTAAAGGACCTGGAGCTTTCTTTTCTATCTGTCTATGAAGAAGGTAAGTTGGTTCTGAAAACTAAGGTGGAGGAATCTCATTTTGAGATCAGATCACTGGCAGAACAACAAAAGTGAAAATAAACAAGTGGGACTGTGTTAAGCTAAGAAAGCTAAAGCACAGCAAAGTGAAAGTGAAAAAAACAACAAAATGAAAAGCCTGTGACATGAGAGAAAATACATGTGAATCATCTCTCGGAACCGTATATATATCTGGCAAGGTTCAAAATATATAATGAAATGCAACAGTTGCAAAAAATATGAAAGAATAACCTGAATAACTATGGAGAAAATGACCTAAACAGACATTTTTCCATTGAAGACCTAAAGATTTCCAGCAGGTTTCTGATAATTACTTAACATCTCTGATTAGTGCCAGTCAAAAGCACACAGAGATACCACCACACACTTATTAGAAAGTGTATTATCAGGGCCGGGGAGTTAGCTCAGTGGTTCCGGCGCCTGTCTTGCAAGCGCAAGGACCCGGGTTCAATTCCCCGGTAACCACATAGCAATACTGGGTGTGGGGTCTCCACACCCAGCAGCAACCAGTACCACATACCACAGTGCCGGGCATGGTGGCTCACGCCTGTCATCCCAGCACTCGGGAGGCAGAGGTAGGAGGATTGTGATGTGAGTTTGAGGCTGAGCTGAGGGCCAGCCTGAACCACAAGGCGAGACCCTCTCTCAAAAAACCTAAAAAAAAAAGAAAGTGTATTATCAGAAATGCATGTGACACAAATGTTGGCAGGTCTGTGGGGGAAAGAGGGTCCTTGAATATTATAGGTAGAAATGCTGATGGATACAGCCTTTATGGAAAACAGTATGGAAGTTCCTGAAAAAAATTAAAAATAGAATGAACATATGTCCAGTCAGTCTCTCTGCTGGGTCTGTTCCCTCAGGAAATGAAATCCGCGCCTGCAGAGACACCTGGACACCTGGGACCACGGCAGCATTGTTCACAGTAGCAAAGGAAAATAAGAGGTGAATGGAAAAAGAAAACATGGAACAGAAGGCTGTTCTGCTTTGAAAAACAGAATATTAACTTGACATTCTCTTCATCTTTTTTTATAACAGAGTTCTTGGCATTTGCAACAGTACGGATGAACTTAGAAGACATTGTCCTGAGAGAAATAAGCCAGGCAAAAGAAAAACGATGTGATCCTCCTTATACATAGACTCTCAAATAAAAGTCAAATACTTAGAAACATACTTTAAATTAATACAAGAACAAAATAAAAATGGCTCAATGGAATTTGGCTAAATTTTGGTATAGCATTGGTTCCAACATTTTTAAATGCCTATTTATTAGAGCAAGTGCTTTTTCTTTGTCCAATCCAAGATAAGCTTAAGAGAAGAAAGCAGGATTCTATGAACAAGTTTCTATGGAGATAAATTTTACAGGTGAATGAAACATGTTCTTTCTCTGAATATAATTACTGTCTTTAGTCACATAATCATTATTTTTCTCAAATATGACTCTTTAGGAATCCTTTGTGACAAATAAGATCTTCAATTTGAATCATTATTAGAAAATTATCATTCACACCACACTTATCTATTTAACCAAGGAGACTCAACATTTTAGTGTTAAAAATAACTAAACTGAGATTCTGCTACTTCTGAATTTCTTGAACTGATGCTGTCACCTTGTGAATCAGCCTTTCTTACTCACACATACCATACTGTGATCTCTCAGCCATCGATCTGTATTTGCATTTCGCACACACCTGGGGCTGCAGTACTGTCCTCGAGCCAGGCACACAAGATGTCCTTTCTGTGACCGCTGCAGTTCTGAGCCTGAACCCCTCTTGCTGCCTCTTGTGCTGCCCCACTGGAGAAGATTAGGAGCCCCTGCTCCACTTCCCAGAGCCATTTCCACCTGGACCCTTTGCTCAAGCTTCCCCTCCATCTGCCTGCCCTTGTTGCCAGCTTGCTGCCTCAGTGTGGCCAGAAGTTCTACGAGGTTAGAACAAACACCTACCCCAGTCTTAGTCTATACCGATAATGACTCACTCTTTTGCCCTCTCCAAACTTTTCTAATTCAAGCTCCAGGGGCAAAAGACAACATTCAGATGACTACTTTGGCTCTCCTTTGCTGCAGTTTAGGGAAGCATTTTCTCTCATACTTAGTGCAATGTATTCCAGATACATCATGTTCTCCGCTATGGCACGTGTTGCACCCTATGGTTTTGGTTACCCTCCCCCAACTGAAATCCATTTTAATTAGAAAATCCCAGAAACAAACAACTAACAAGTATTCAACTGCACACCTCTCAGAGTAGGTTGATGACATCTTGCGCTCTCCTGGTCCTTCCAGCTCAGCCTGTGATGATTCCCCATGCCCAGTGCATCCATCCTGTATATGCTGCCTGCCTCTTGCTACTTGATAAGTCTGTGGTTCTGAGATCAGCCTCACGATGTCACCATGGTTATTTTCAAGTCACCCTTTTTTGGTGTCATAAAAGAAGTTCCATGTCACAAGAGCCATGGTGATGGCAGCTGTGTCTGTGAGAAGCTCTAAAGTGTCTTCTTCAGATATCATTTCACATTCTCCCGGGAAGAAGGGTAAGCTCAATACAACAAACTATTACAAAAGAAAACACATCTATTGAATTTTTACTACTATATATATATACTATATATTTACTATATATAGTATATTTTTACTACTATATATTTTTATAGTTGTTCTATTTTATTATATTGGCACCTTCTTATTGTGCCTCACTGATAAATTAAACTATATCATAGGTAAGGGGCTAAAATGTGCTCCAGAACCCTGTACTTGGGGCTTGATTTCCAGGTAATGAGATTTTGGAAGGTGAATAATATGGGATCTAGTTCTATAGTGGATTCATCAATGATGGATTTAAAATTTGGTTCGTGATTTCATAATCCAGTGATAAATTCATAATCTGCTGGCATGATTGAGAAGTGATGGGAATTTTGGAATTGGGGCCTAGATGAAAGGACTAGGTCATAGAGACAGGACCTTGGGCACCGTATCTTGTCTCCAACCCCTTCTTCTCTGCCTCTCTCTTCTCGTCCTCCCCTTGCCCTACCTCTCACCACCATGAAGTGAGCAGCTTTGGTTCTGTCTCACCACAGGCCCAGAAACAATGAAGCCAAGTGACCATGGACTGAAACCTTTGAAACCATGAGTCTAACAGATATGTTCTTCTTTAAATTATTATTCTTGGACAATTTGTCTCTGAGATGGAAGGCTGATTAACATATTAGGGGAAGAAGCAGCATTACAAGGACTGACCCTATCATCACTTTCAGGATCCAGCGGGACTCTTGGAAGGTCTACCTGGGCCAGAACAAGCACCGTGGTATTCCCCATATCTTACTAGTTGGAACTGGAAATGCCCCTTTTAATATAATTCACCTCTTTTTCCAATTAGTATTCACTTATAGTACTAAATGATAAAGTAATGCTTAATCTCCACAAACTGAAGGCAGATAATTGGCCCCAAGTTTCTAAAGGGACCAGTATCCACTCTCTCCTTGGCAAGAAATCAAGGCCCTTTTGTGTGCTCAGTTCCAAACTTCTTTCACCTCAGCTTTATTTATAGATCAATTTCTTAAACTCTTTAAATCACCAAGCTTAGTCATTTTAGTTCATTTTTTCAGAGTCATGAAAATTAATGAATAGACTTGTCAACTTTTATCCAAGATTTCTTCACAGGAAAACCTTGTCCAACTAGAACAAAAAATTTATACTTCAGTCAACCAGTCAATTTTCAAGTATATTCACTGTATGTCATAATTAAGAGAAATCCTTGAATTTCCATGAATGGCATTCAATTCAATAAGAGAATGCAGTTACTAAGAAATAAAGTTGCAGACCACAGTAAAAATTGTTGGCTTGGGATTAATGATTCTGGGGGCTCCGTGAGATAGGAGTTCAGCAGAGGCTAGCTGTCCCCTGAGAAACCTAAGAACCCTACAGAGTGTCGCACAGCATGAGGAATGCTACACTAGATTGAATGTATGATCCATTCCTCCTCTGACAGCTCAAACTTGAAGATAACCAAGTACACGACGGAGACTGCGTAACATTTCAGACAAACAAAACAAAGGCATCATTTTAAAGACATGCCCAGATGACTCATAGTGGGCCTCTAAAGTCCTGCATCATCAATGTTCTTCCCCTGCCAGCCCTCTGTTCTTGCAGTGTATCTCAGAGGAGTCCTCCTCATTACTTAAATCCACCAACAAGAAGAGTACTGAGCCCACCCAGCTTCTCCTCCTGACACTGTCACAGATGGAACACAAGGGCCATGGGAGTGATGGCAGATTTACTAGACATACACTTTTAGGATGCCTTCACAAAAAGCATCTGTGACTAGGTAGAAAGAAGCAAGGGGATTTTTCCCCTTCTAATTGCTGCTATATTTTTCTTTTCATTTACCTTGTGTTTAGATATTTTCCTCCTTTGTAAAATCACAAGAGTTAAGTAATAGCATAAAGGAGTAATTTTCACTCTCTTTAAGGAGCCAACATACCAAGTAAGAAAAACAAAATAACAATAACAACAACAAATACATACATACATACATTGGAAGAAGCCTTAGACCCTAATAATAATAAGTAAATAATAATAATAATAACCCTAATAATAATAATAATAAGTAAAAAATAATGTAAATTTAAAAAGCTAGAAGTAAAAGGTGCTTTGCTATAGGTGGAGATACACGCCCCCTTGTCCAGAGCCCACAATGTGGCTTTAAAATAGCCTTGAAAAAGCTCTAAGAATCTCTAGTTCCAGCGGGCCATGATTGTTATTTATGGTTTCTCTTGATTTTGTGACCAAGTGTTCAGAGGTTGCTCTAATCTCCGGGCTCATTCTTCAGCACAAAGACCCTTCCTTGCTTGGGTCAGATGGGGTCCTAGGTCAGAGGGATTGGCATCTCCACCCAGCATGGCAGACAGAGAAGACAGTACACCAGCATTTCCTTCCTTTTTACTGCTGAGATGACATGATTGTGGCCACATCTCAGTGGGGAGAGGCCCCTCTAAACTTGACTAAACGTCAGCAATCCCCTCTCCATGAGGAATATGAGTTCGAGGCTATAGACTGGAAAGCTGCATCCGGGAGAGCAGGAAGTGGGTGGGCGGGACCAGTGAGAGACAGTGTGGAGTCAGAGCTCTGAGACAGAGATCTGCTAAAGGACCTTGACGTACACAAGCACTGATGGAGCCTCTCTATTCCTTTGCGCTTTCTATCGCTCAATGGTAATGTGTCAAGGCAGCAGAGTGCATCACCAGGAGGTGGCCAGGCTCTCTGGGCAGCACCGAGGTGAGAGAAATCGAGGGCGCTAGAAGAATTTGAACTCTGTGACAGGTACTTTGACAGATTCGTGATCAGCTGACCACTGGTTCTCATCTAAAGGTCTCTCTGCCTTAGGTCTTATTACCCAAAACATCAAGTCTGACCTTTAACAAAAATAACAGTGCAAACCAGAAGACAAGAGCAGCCTGAAGAGCTGAGACAGGCGTGAGGACTGGACTCAGATCTGAGTTACGCTGGGAGTGTCGGGCAGCTTGGAATACTCGTGACTACCAGGTAGGGGCAGTAGCAGAAGAAGACAATGTGAGAGAACGGATGAGTGACATTAGCAGGGAGATGGAGATTAGGGAGGAAATGAAAGGAGAAGCTGGAAACCAGAACACACCAGAAGTGAAGACCACCTCCCCATCCACAGAGGGAGTCTTCTAATCAGAAGGCAATGAAAGAAAACTTTCCAACCTGAAATACAAAGACAAGAAAGCGTGATAAGAGAAGAGAAGAATATTCAAGTCCGTGGAATAGTTTCTAATAATGTACCATATTAAAACACCTATCGGGGAAGAAAAGGAAGATGGAGCAAAAGAGACGTCTGAAGGAACAGGGACTGCGTTAGGCCAATCCAAATGTAACAAAACACAACAAGACATAGATCCAAGAAGCTTGAGAACTCACAGCAGACTAAGTCACAAACAAACAGAAGACAAAGTGTACTAGATTCAGACTAACTAATACCAAGGACAATGAAAATATCTTGAGTTAAATGAAGGCATTGGCCTGATGTGGCGGTGCACACTTGGAATCTTCACCTTCTTGGAAGCTGATGCAGGAAGATCTCCTCTTAGAGCCCTATCTGGGCAACTTAATGACTTACTGAGAGCCTGTCTCAGAATAAAAAAGTTAAACACAGGGGTAAGGATGTGAAAGCCCTAGGTTTGATTGCCACTTCAAAACCAAACAGACAGATTTAGACTTTGGCTTAGCAGCCAAGGAATATTAAAACACTGGACCGTTTGAACAAAATGTGTGTTGTTTTTCTCACTTTACATAAGAGACAAAGTGATGGTGTAAAAACCCTTTTTCATAGTCACTAATTTTTTATGTAAGAGGAAACATCTATAATGTGTACTGTTATGCTTTCTAAGCACAGAGTCACAGAGGTTATGAATTGTACCCCAGCCCATCCAGGGTTTTGAGATCAGCTTTCTGAGCAGCTGCGTCTCGGGTTGTATGTTCGATTTCCAGGCATTTCCTGGTGGATATAAAATTGAATACTGTGTTGGCCTGCATGCAAATGGACTGGTGCTCCGAAGGCAAAGTCAATGCAGAAGGGGAGGGGAGGGTGTGATGTAAAGACTCCCGAGATGAACTGCTGGGCGGGAGAAAGCCGGTCATGTGCCCAGTCAGAGCCAGGCAGAAAGGGTCCCCAGAGCTCCCAAAGCGGTGTCTGAAGCCAGAATGTTTTTAAGTCACTGGAACAAAAGAGTATTAGCAGCCAAAAGATCAGAAAAGCTTTAGTAAGAGAGGAATTTAAATCAGTAAATTAAATTTACATCAAGGATTAAAGTCTACAAAACACTTTCCCATGCCTCTTCTCTATGAGATTTCATAACCAAGGACACTTAGGTGCCAGTAAGTTAGGAGACTTTCCAACTTTGCTTGACATCGATTGTGGGTGAATAATTAATCTCTCTGCTTCTGCCTTTTCAACTCAGAACCAGGCAGCTCAGCAAACTATTTCTCTAGAAGAACTGAAGCTGATGGCAACAAGCAGAGCAAATTTCAAGATAGACTTTTTTTTTAAAGTTCGAGATAAAACCACAAAGAATTCTTTTTATATATCAATTTCTAAAATGCTTTTGAGCAGTGGCATTGCTTTTGTCTTCCTCCTCCAAACCGGCAAGGTGGAAGGGGAGGAGGGATCCACTTTCCTCAGGGGAGAGGAGTCCAGAACAGCCCTGTGAGTTGCGATACCCACTGTCCTACAGCTAGTGAGTGCCATGGCTGGGACTCAGGCGAACTCAAAGTTCAGACTTCCTACCAGTCTACTCACCTTGGGAAGTTGTGACAAAGCACCATCAACCTAGAGGCTTGAAAACAACAAAACTGTGTTTCTTACAGTCTCGGAGCCCTGGAGACCAAGGAAGTCGAGGAGTCAGTCTCTCTGGTTCTGGTCTGCTCCCCTCCACCCTTAGACACTCATTTTCTCCTGTACCCTGCAATTGTGGAAAGAGGCTCAGCACTCACTAGGCCTCCGTCTCACTCAAGAGGACCCCCTTTTTGTGCACATCACATCGGGAGGGCCCCACCTCCCAGTCCCCCCATACTGCTGATTTCAGTATGGGGAGTGGGAGGCAGGGAGTGCATTCACGCTACCTCACTACCCTGTGTTGGCTTTTATTTCACTTGACCTGTCTTCATCTTTTTCCTTATTATAAAAGCATTCCTCATTTCACCTGCACAACGGACAGTGATCCTTCCCCATCACCTATGCAACTGGATCCTTCAGTTTCATCTGATCATTTGAGATCAATCCACTACCTACTTACCTGAGAAATCATTTTAGTTTTCTTTTCTGTCATGTCCCTTGAACTGTCCTTTAAAGATGGTTTTGTAGCAATTGGAACCTACTTCGCTTAGTTAAGTCGCCCTGGCTATTTTCATTGCCTTCAGCAGAGACTTCTTTCTGAATCGTCATCTTGGAATTTGAAATGCTGAGGACCCACTTCCGTCATGGAGTTGTTATGTGGCACTTACGGTCTGCTGTCACTTCTACCGCTCAAAATCCAGTCATTGAATCGAATCTGATTCTACTTCCATTGGGAGTCTGGATTTAAACGATGTCCAAGTACCTTTGACAAAGTGACAAAGGTGACTGCAATGCCTGTCAGCGTACAGAGTTTCTGGTCTTTCCAGTTTTAAGACACACCAGGCAAAGTGTACAGAGCCTTGATCAGGTGCACTTACTGAGGCGCACAGCTTCCTGCCGCGCCAGGCTCCCCACAGGGCTCAGGACAGGGACACACTCCTGCCATCTGGGCCCCGGTGAATGGGCTCTGGGGTCACCACAGTGCCTCACCAGGGGCCCTCCACCCCCTGACTGCTGTCTAGGAGGTGCTGCTCTGGCAGGTAGGAAGACAAGGGATGGATCAGAATGAGGGTACAGGTGAACACAGACTAGAAGTTTCAGGAGCAGCTCAAAGGGGACATAGGGACATGAACAGAGAGACAGGGGCATGAAGATGAAAGGAAGCCATCAGAAAAGAAAAAGATAGACAGACGGACACAGAGGCACCTTGCTGCTAAGTCAGCGTCCTTTATGCTGCGCAGAGAAGCTGGACATCATTTCTGACTGACGGCATCACTGGCCTCGCCGCGGGCAGCGCTTTCTATCCCACCTCTGCGGCCTCGTCAGTCAGCCATCAGCGCTGTCTCGGGGGTGTGTGCCAGCCCTAGCCAGGAGAGGGACACACTCTGTGCTTCCTGTGCCAAAACTAAGTGGATCATAGATAGCATCAGCGAGCTTTTGGAACATCGTGAGTATTTTTCAATGGAGAAGAAAAGACCTGAGAGCATTTGTGCATCCGTGAGTCGTGCTGTGCTGTCTCACTTCTCCAGTGATTACTAAGCCCTTGTTGGATGTGTCCAAGTTTGCAAGCTCCTTGCTTGTGCTATTCCTTCTATGCTCATGACAGCATCTCAGAGGAGTAACTTATGCCCCCTTCTGTGGCTCGACACCCTGCAGATGGCCCTGCACAAGGCCAGCGCTTGTGCAGCTCTACTGGGTCCCTTTCCCTGCCTCCCCCACTTAGGATGCTCTTCCCACCAGTCTTAGGTATTAGGAGTGCACTGAGGACACTGTGGAAAGCTGCAGATTCGTTTCCTGGAAAGTGCACGTGTGCGACCTCCACTGACAGGTGAGTTGGGGGAACCCAGGGTTCCCTAGATGCACTCTCCCTCCAGAAACACACAGCACCATACCTGCGCTGCGCTGGTCCCTGCCCAGGATCCATCTTCCCTACTTCCAGCTCACAGCCAAGCAGGTACTTGATCCAAATCAAACAAGTCATCTTCGCCTATCTCTGTCTGGCTCTGTCTCTCGTCCACGCTCTCTCTTCTTATTCTTTTCCCTTTTGTAGCTTCCTTTCACCTGTAGCCCAGCTCTCTATGTCTCAGTCTTCCTCTCTCCCTTGAGCTCTCCTTCAGTCATTCTCCACCTTTCACTCACTCTGAGCCGCTCCACCTTCCGACTCACCTCAGCGGTCTCTGGTGGTGATCAGACTCCTGCTCACCCTGGCGGTGGTTCTGTGCCCTGTGCATGGATGGCTATGTCAGACGCTTCACAGAGACCAGTCTGCCTTCTGGGCTCACTTTTCTTCATTGCCTTCCTTCTTCCCTCCTCCCTTCCTTCCTTCTTTCTTTCCTTCCTTTCTTCTCACACACATAGTTTAAGCCTCACTCATGAGAAAGAAGTTTCTGCACTCCTCTTGTGCAAACAGCTCTTCTTGCAAGTATGTTCTGTGGGTCTCCATCCCCATTTCTCTATACACCAAACTCCCATCCATCCTTCAAGACCCAACTCAAATGCCCCCCGTGCTGTGGAAACTTTCCGACTCCTCCAGGCAGACAGTGGCTCCCCCCCACCATGTTCTTATGGAACTTGCACCCACATTGATCTTGGTCCTTGTTAACTCTAGTTATTTATGTTCAAATTCCAGCATTGCCATCTAAGGCCCTTGAAGAGCCAGACCAGGCATCCCCCTGTCTGATTTTTATTCTCCTACTTTCTAATCTCTTGAAAGAAGACTTTCCAACATCCAGGAAGGAGTTCCATATATGCAAGGAGGGCCTGTGGGGCTGAACCTCTTGAGGAGGCTGAGTACTAGGGAACATATTTCAGCGAGTTTGAATCACTTTTCTTTCTTATTTTGGTCCATTCTTCCATCTCACTGCCTCCTAAACTTCCAAATTAGAGAGTGAAATGAAATAAAAAAGAACTTAATTCAAGACTTAGTTAAGCTGAGTCTTTTTCTGAGGCCCCAGTTTTAATATCCTGAACACCTACATCTATGGCCTGTTTCCGCACATGTGGAAATGCTATAAAGAGAAATCATAATGTCCCAAAAAAGCTATAGAGGAAATGAGAAACCTGATTTATTGCTCTATGTTATCAAAATAAGGCTGGTTGACATGGCTGCTTTCCAGATCGTTTTCCTTCCCCATCTCTTTGCCTGTGAGGATGTAGGTGGCACATAAACTGCAGCCTGGTGAACAGCTCACTCCCAGGGAAGCCTGGTGCCTCAACACAGGTGAGTACACATGATATAAATGAAGGGATGAGCATCATTAGTTGGCACAACATTCTCATCTTCTAGGAGATCAGCCTCAACAGCCTTCAAGACTTGACAGAGGACTAAAATAAAACCCTGTTATTTCATGACCAATCAGCTGACTGTAGAGGAAAGGTTGTATTGCTCCCACAGGTAAATTGAATTTCCTCTTCTAGAGGCTGGTTCGGTTTTTCTTTCCCCAGACTGAGAGTGGGAAGAAAGATCTAATCATGTCCACCTCCATGGAAGGCAAGGTAAATCCTTGGATGGGCCACTCAACAGCAACGTCCTCACAGTGGCTCTTCTTGGGCAGCCTGGGTACCAGGCCTTGGGTCAACCTTGCACATATAATCAAATTGGAAGATTGTTTTTAAAAGAACATGTTTATTAAGAAGGTGAAGTTTTAACTCTGTCCTTGTCTCTTATCACTATATCTTTTACTAAATCAACATGCAGAATCATATGGAGTTCTCCAGCAGACATGTATGTAAAAAAAAAAAAGCTGATGAATAAGTGAGTGAATGAATGAATAGGTCAATGAATGAAACTGGAAGGAATAGAATGTCAGTGTGCTTTCTGAAATTAGCCTGAAAATTCTGTCCTTAAAATGTCCCACTTGCTGGAGGAATTCTCAAGTCTTCATGCTGACCAGCACCGATTTCCACCCACCAAATATACAAATACTGGTAAAGCACTGCCCACCTTGTTTTAAACACATTAGGAGGAAAAAAGAATGACAAGACTCAAATAAATATGAGTTTGGAAGTGCGCATGCGTGTGTACACACACACACACACACACACACACACACACACACACACACACCACACACGCTTCAGCTGTTCTGTTCAAGCTATGCAGAATGACAAAAATAAGCAATCGATCCTTCAGACACATTTAATTTAGGTTCCTCCACTTTGAAAACTGCCTTCATTTTTCACATCACATTTAGCAGGCAGTCATCTATCACTCGGTCTAATAACACTGGGTACATTTTATAATTAGCCAGAGAATAGATCTGTTTGCCAAGCCCAGAGACTAGAGCTTCCACAGCGCACAGAATATGAGCAGCCAGAACGGCCTTGCCTTGGTGGTTCACAGTGTGCATTTTCTGTCGCCTTGACAACAGTCTGGCTGGGGCTTCCTGGCTTAGACAATGAGGATGCCTTTGCCTGGTACAACCCCTCTGAAATGATAATAAACATGGACCAACCGGGGTCCACAAATGTCAGACGCTGCCCAAATGACATCTGCAAGGGAGAATGAGAGCAAAGACAAAGGAAGATAAAAGCATGATTCTAAGTAAAAACCTATAACCAACAGGGTTGAGAATAGCCCTCTGCCCTCCAGGGATACAAGGGCTGATGAGGAAGGGCACAAACATGTGAGAATCAGTCTGCCTCTTGATATTCTGTCAAAATCCTATCAATACACATGACCATAGTACTTCACAGGGTAAAGGCCAGAACTCCCCTGAGGAAAATGAAAATTTCTTATTCTGATGGTCACAAACATCTTTGGCTCAGCTTGTGATTGTTATTTAGGCTCCACCCCACTCTTATCCCCCAGGCAGTGAACTTCTGTCATTTTCGGCTGACTCTCTGATCCAGCAGCCTGTGCCGGTCCTGCTAGAGAACTGTGCTCTCACCACCAGCTCTGAGCGCAGACCGTGTGGTGGAGCCCCAAGGAGCTCCTGGCAGCATGGGAATCATGACATGGCTTTGGGGCTCCCCGATTTCTCACTTTAAGAAATTATCTATTGGGGCCGAGGAGTTAGCTCAGTGGTTCCGGCGCCTGTCTTGCAAGCGCAAGGACCCGGGTTCGGTTCCCCGGTAACCACATAACAATACTGGGTGTGGAGACCCACACCCAGCAGCAACCAGTACCACATACCACAGCGCTGGG
>PVIR01010987.1:0-48455 GCA_004026965.1 Petromus typicus | reverse complement strand
AGCTGAAAATATGGGCGGGCCCTTCACTTTGTTCCATGGAGTCCAGGAAGCCAGGCGGCCATCCTGACCCTGCTGGTTGTGGCAGTTTGGAGGGTCTGAAGCCTGCCTGCCCTAAAGGAGCTAGCAACCACGTCTGCAAGCAGGGAGGCATCCAGGGTGCTAATCTGAAGGCGTTTCATAATAGCACTCAGGGCCCTGCGTTTTTTGAACTCCCATTGGGGATAGTTTGCTGATTAACAAAAAACTGCATTTATTGATTTCTCTCATTCAGTTGTGAGTTTCTTGAGGGAAGAGGTCGTGTTTTCCTCTTCATCATGTTCTCTGTTCTCAAAACTACCAAATGTGTGGAAAGCGTATTAAATGAAAGAACAATCCAATAAATGGAGAAATCATTGCTATTTTCTGTAATAAATTTAAAAATTTTAAAGATAAAGTAGAATAAATAATTATGAGTAAGGACTACATAGCTCAATGTTTGCCTTATATTGGGAAAAAACCTCAGTCTTCTTTTTAAAAATTAATCATGCTACAGGTTCGTTTCATCATTTAACGAAATGCGTTAATACTTAATTTTAATACTTAAATGTTTATTAAAATGATTTTTTCACATACTTATGCAGGTAACTACCCTAAACAAAACTAAACTATGGTATTAATGCTTTGTACATCCCTTCTAAATTTGGAAAATGAATGTAACTACTAAAAGAAATTACTTATAAATCAAAAGATTCTTAATATCTTCATGAAGTTGATTTATTTTGACTTCATTGTCCTATAGCTGCTTTTCACTGTAAATAATAAATGGCATCACAGTGTATTAAATAAACAAATGTTTAATTTTATTCAGCAGGAAGGTGTAGGAAGGCATTCTTGAGCTGTAGAGAAGCTCAAAAATCCTATCACATCCCCAAACTGTACTTTGCCAGTCTTAATAAGCATCTTGTTGTCACTTTCTGCTGTAATACATGGCATCCTGTGTCACTGAAGTCTGGAAGAAGGGATGCTGGCATGGTAATAGGATTTTCTCTCCTGTTAACAAACATGTCTTTCCCACAACTCCATAGCACCTTCCTCTATAAATTGAATTTATAGAGGAAGTGGAAGACCACTGAATTTCTGTTACATTTTCCTGGCTGGCCCTTGCACAAGGAGATTGACAAGTGAGTAGGATTTTTTTTTTCCCAGCCTCTCAGGGAAGAGTAAACATTTTTGGAAGATTCATTAGTCTAACCAATACTTAGACATACTATACTTGAAGAATTATTGTTTGCATGAGCTCCAAAGCTTGTTTTTCTTCCATGAGCAATAGAAGAAAAGGTACATTAGAAGGGACAGAAAGTCTGTTGAAGTGTGAGATAATTTCCTATTTTTCTCCACATTTCAGTTGTCTATCATTTTGCTTTGTTTTTCTGAGACAATAAATGCTTAATGAATCAATTATAACTATTCATATTGTTATTCTACATGTGGATTATAGATTTTGTAGACACATATGTTACTGAAAATTTTTATAATGTATTTTAAATGAGAGTCTGGATGCATGTATGAAATCATTTCAACTATCCAATTATTGAGATTCAATTAAGTACTCCAAAGAGAAAGCTAAGCAACACACATTTAAGAAAATTGACATTTAGAATCTGAATTCTAAAATGGAAAGAAAGCAGTGCTTAAGACTAGTCATCTGCCTTAGGAATGTCACAGTATTTGTTAAAATTCCACATAAGTATTTCCATAGTGGAGTGACAGTTCACCAAATGAATTAGAGCACCATATAATTAGCCTTAAGTAATGCAAACTAAGATCCCATATGAGTAGTGGTAGTGGCACATAATGATAGTGTCATCTCTCCACTTAGGGTACAGCGTGCCATCAGAGAAGATGAGATGAATCCTAAATGGCTGGGTAATGCTCTATATTATAAACTTAACAGATTATGACATCAGGCTGATACCCAATCCATCTGTTAGCTGCGCGGGACAGAGGACATATTGTTGCGGTGATTAGGCCAGGTGGTACCTCATTTGATAGCACAGCTGTGTTCAACTGCCACTCAGAAACTCGAAACCATGTGAAACTTGCCTTGTTTGGGGTCACATGAGAAGAAAGAGCAGCAGCTGGGTTATGTTCTCTACAAATCCCACACAGAAATTCTTCAGCTGAAATTAAAAATAAAATGTTTTGCAATACATCAGGAGGAATGAAGATTTAAGGTCTAAGGTCTGCTGTTTGCTTCCAGATTATTAATATAGCATAATGTTTTTTTTTGAAATTTCGGTCAATTCATTCAGCCATATAAAGGCAAAGGCAGTTATGACATATGGGGAGTCTATTATTCAACAAAATATTGACATGATTCATATAAAACGTATTTAAATTCCTGAGATATACTATGCTCTTTATAAATGTTAGCCGTTAATTTAATTATTCATGAATGTTGAAAATTTCTAATTTCTGAGTTCCTGTTTATAGCATATCTTTGCTGATCTAATTTGGCTTTTCAGTATAATAGGTTATACAACTACATGTGAGTGTAAATGCATATATAAAATCATAATACCTTCAGCAAGATATAGAATAGGACTGCATTTGCCTGGATTAGGTGCATCATCAATTGCATGTAGCCATAGTTGACCTACATTGCATTCTTGTGGATTAGAACAGGGTACCGTGCATAGGTACAAAGGTACATTTGAGGAGGGGAATTTATGTGGTGTTCAGCATTTTCCCCTTCTCTGGAGGATAGCCTCATAGAAGCTCCACCCTGCATGATTTCATATTGGAATGAGTTACCTCCTTGTGGAAAAAAAAATAGGAACATTGAAGCTATATAGAAATTACCTGATCCCACTGAGGGTCTTGGGGATAAGGAAGACCAAATTAACAGATCATTGAAAAATCTGACCTATTTATTTACACAGACAAGTAAACTGTGAAGGCACACAATCAGCTGTTTCTCTCTAGACCCATGTCCTGAGAGAGTTTGTCAGCAGCATCACTTATAAATAAAGAACATCTTCATCAACTTAACATCATTCTGAAGATGAGAAAGGAGAATACTCCACAAGAAAGATTATTATGAAGTCCATATTTTACTGTGTAAGAAACTTATCATTTCTTTGTGCTGTTACAAATACTCCTGAAGATACAAAAGTAGGAAATTGTAGTCTTACTGAGATGCTTCAGACCTGATGGTAGGAGCTAGGATTAAGTAATCATCCTCCTGTACAATTAGTTTCTTTTTGAATGGTCTTACACTTATGGAATACTTATTAGGAGAATGAAGGTAAAATAAAAAAACACTTTTTTTTAATGAAGAGAGAGGAACTAGGAGTTTTGAGATTACCACAAATAAAAAGTAAAATGAAAACGGTAGTGAAGTAAAGAACAAGCAGGAAAATTCAAAAAATGATATTATTTGCCATTGTAAAGAATCCTTAGATCTAGAAAGAAGTCAGTGAACCACACATCTCTCCATGGTGTGCAGGAACACTGTCTAACAATTTTTCCCGGGTTGTTTATTCCTTAGGAACCTGTGCCTAGTTTGATATTTTATTGATCAGAAGCTGAATTTTATGAAATTTTTGGGTACTTTGAAGATTTGCCCAGTAGAAATGCTAGCATTTTCTCTCATGTGTAGAATTTGATTCTATTTTGACTAGTATTGCCTTGAGGGATGTTGAGTAGTTTTGCGGTTAACTCAGTACACTTACTTCAAATGACTCTCCCTGGTAACTATGTGCATTTCTCCTTCTCAAATGCTCTGAGTTTTAGTCAACATCTTTACAGTCCCTTATTAAGCAACTGAATACATCTTGGCATGCACTGCGTGGCTTTATCTAGTTGTATGAGACACAATTTTTTAACTTGGACATCCACAACATCCTCTGTGGAAAAATAAAAATAGAAGAAACCTTGTCCACGTGACTTGTGACCTTCTACGATATTATACTTTATATCATAAAGTATACTATATAAAATATAAAATACATTAAAGTATAAGAAAGTACCTTTTTAAAATAATGAATTATTGGTGTTTGCTGAATGGTAGACAAGTTCACTAATGAGATTTCAGAAAGCGTGAAGGAGACCTATTCTTCCCGCTTAACTCTTCCTCTGCTCAGCTTGTGTGTCTTCATGAAACAGAGTTTATTTCTGCTTTCTGCTGGACCAGATAGGATGTGAGATGTCTCCACCATACACAAAACAATGCACTTTATAGGGAGAATTAGTTGAGAACAGACCAGGTGAAGAGTGTTCCGTTTTCATGCTTCAGACTTGGAGAATTAAGAGGCTTTTGCTCACTGGCAAGGAGCTGGAGTAATTTTGTTGTAAAATTTATAAAGTAACATTTTGTAATTTAATTTGAATGTTAAATCCCATTGGAAGAGATAGCATGTATTTTACCATGTCTACAAGTGATATTTTTAAAAATGAAGTTCTGAAATGTCATCTGCACTTTTGTAATTCTGATGAATAGTTTTTCAAATCTTGTTCCAGTGCATTCTTTCTTGAAAAAAAAAAAAACTTAAAATGCACTTATTCCTAGCTGTAAAGATAATCTGCTCGAGTCACATCTTTAATGTGTACATAAGAATAATTAAAACTCCAAATATGTTAATTGCTGCGACTAACTATTGTGTTGCATGGAGCATATTCCACGTGAATAGAGTATAAGTTTGGAGATGAATCGAATTATTGGTGTTGTCAATTCCCCAGTATGTGTGAGAAGGACTACAAGAAGCTTTCAGAAAAAGATGAAGGTCACAGTACCATTTTCTGAGAAGCTTTGTAAAAAAGGCAGACAGGAACTCGGCCTTGTGACATGCGTTTGAGATGACACAGGTGGAAGAGGGCCGTATGACAGGTTAAAACATGGAACAAAGCCAGACTAACTGGAATACGAATGATATTGTTTAAAGAGACGGTGGGGGTGGGGATAAAGGGCTTGTGTAGCAGAAAAACAGCACACACAAAGTCACTCCTCCCTTCTAACTCCAGAGGATCAATGAGGACATCCTGAAATGTGATCAGGAAGCTTCCGAGATGAATTTCCTACTCAGAAAGAAGAAGAAGGATGATTTCTAAGAGGTATCTGCCCTTGGGACACGAGCCGGAATCCAGGGTGAGGCAATGTTGATAGGAAGAGATGTGGAAGCTTCTTTAGATGCATATTTTAGTGCATTCTGTGTGGGGAAAATTGTCAGGATCTATCTGAAGAAAATGATAAACTCCAGCTCAGGGAAAATCTTGAAGTGGCTTCCTCAAGTCGACTATTAGCAGAATTTTTGTCAAGCTAGTGAGTCAAAATTAACTTCATCTTTTAGATTATGGTATAAAGTTTCCACTTGAAATGCATAATAATTTTAAGTATTGCACGTACATTTTCTTCAATACCATTCATAGACTTCCTTTCACATTCTAGGGTAGATGATTGATGTGAGAGAGAACATTGAAGTTATAAAGAGATTTCAAAGGGCTTTTCATTTATTAAAAAATCATCTAATTGAAGGAATGATTATCTTGACTACAAACAAAAAGTCATAATACAGAAGTAATTATTATAATTCACCAAAATTTATAAACATAATGAACTTTTAAATCACTAAATGCAAGGCTCTTATTTAAGATAGGCATAAATATAAGGAAAATAGTCTTAAAATATTTTCATTAAAAAAATAATTGAATGACCTGGTAAATAGGCTGCAGAGACCATTTCTTAGCATGACTCCCAATGAGCATGACTGTATAATTACTTCTTCAGTCTCAAGTTACCACTAACTTTGCAAATACTATCTATCACATACAAATGAAACTACTGTGTTAATAATATAGTGAACTTAAAGTAACCTAAATACATAAGAAAACAGCCTCTTACATCTTGTTGGGTACAGGGCAAATATAATTTCTGTAATTAGAAAATATTGGAGGTAAAAATAAGCTTGAAAGAACTTAAGAAATGAAACCCCTTTACTACTTGTGTCACTCTAGTAAGGGTATAACATACACTATCTTACAGATGTACACACATAACAATACATCCACCTCAATAAATCACATCATAAGCAAGTGGGTCATGCTATACATACCTACCTGCAATTTGCTTTTTACACTTAGAAATGAATCAAACACACTTCAACTTTAGTATGTATAGACCTATCTCATTAATGTTAATGACCACATGCTATTTATTATTAATACACCTTTATTTATTTAACCAATCCAAATGATAGACATTTTCCTTGTTTGACATTCTTCATCAAGGTAATCAGTGCCACAAAGCACATTTTTCTTTATGTCTCTTCCTATCAAATATGATCTCTTTTTCTGTAAGAGAAACTGGAGAAAGAATTTCTGGATTTAGCAATGGTAATTAAATTTCTTAAGGTAAAGACTATTTTAACTATTTTAATGTCATGTGACTACATTCACTTCCCTGCACCTTTGCCAATACTGAATATTATCAATAATTTAATATTTTACAACTCTGAAAAACTTCTTTGAAATTCTCTGTCTCCTTCTGAGCATCAAGAAGTGAAAATAGGACCAAGGATTTAGCTCAGTGGTTCCAGCATCTGCCTTGCAAGCATAAGGTCCTGGGTTTGATCCCTGGTAACTACATATAGCAACGCTGGACATCGTGATTCACACCCACCAGCAATCAGTACCACATACCACAGGGCCCAGTGTGGTAGCTCATGCCTGTAATCCCAGCACTTGGGAGGCAGAAGCAGGAGGATTCCTGTGAGTTTGAGACTCACTTGGGCTACATAGGGAGCTCAGGGCCAACCTGAACTACAAAGCAAGACCCTGTCTCAAAAAAAAAAAAGTGGAAAATATCCAATAATGTAATATTTACTCATATTCTTTTACTCATTTTTAATTTTCAGAATATATATCTTAGTTTAGATGACTATCTTAAATATTTAAGATATAATTATGAACTTTTTGTTATATATTTATGTATATGTATTTTTTATATTCCTCTTATCATTTACAACCAAAATGTATGTGTATGGAATTATCTATTCAATTTTCTACTAAGTAATAAGAGTGTAATCGCACATATTCAGCTCAAATACATCGAAGAATATTATTCTGCTCCTTTTGTGTATATTTCACAAAAAATAGTCACTGTCACAACAAAAGTGCTACCAGAAAAACATGAATTGTGCAATAGAGCTTTTATATTTTAGAACCTCAAATGCATGTTCTCCTCTATAATATTCTGTATTATATTTTGTACACTTAAAACTTGAATTTATACTTACTTTATTTGGATTAATATGATTTTATGTTATTTTCCCAACAGATATAATGAGATATTCTTTATTCTTCTTCTAAAATCTCTTGTTATTATCATCATTTTATATCACAGATCATTTTATGAGCTTCTCAAGTAGAAAGTATTCAATCAGAATTTTGTCTCAGATTTCAGTTTAATTAGTGCATGATTTCTGACAATCTGATATCATTCTAAAATTGTGTATTTCATCCCCAAAATATATTTATCTACTTTAGCCAAATTTTATAGATTTTTTAAATTTAGTTTTGGTAGATTAAATTTTAGGTAGTTTTAATTTTATTTATATTTTAATTAAAATCATAGTTTACTACTTTTACAGACAGTAGTTATTACCAGAAGGAAGGCTATCTTGTTCATGTTTTTTTGAAAATACCTTTAACTTTTTATTCTTATTAATGGATCTTACTCAATCTTCAATCCAATGTGCTTTAAATGTAAATTGTCTCCATTCCCTTTTCATTGTGGAGTGTGCATGTGTCTGTGTGTCTGCTTTTATGTACATTAGAAACGGTAATGTGAATTTTTATTAAAAGCCACTTTTAAGTTATCAATAGTGCTCTGAGATTTAATTAAATGGACTTGCATGTTGCACAAACTATGACTCAGTTTTTCTATGTTCTAATGTGTAGGCATATATTTTATTTTTTATGTATGTTACTAACATACATAAGTCTCAGTTTACAATTGCATGTGTGGCTGGCGTGTAATATTAAGCATTTATCTGTATGTAAAATGTTTAAATCTATTTTAAAATTTTGCTTTATGCTATCTTCAAAGAATGAATTGGAAATCTGTTCTTTTCCTATGTTCTTATTAAATATTTAATGCATTTGTGCATATTTTAGTGAATTTATACTTTGGTATTTCATTTTTATTTAACTCACATTTAAAAATTTATATACATTGAACAGTATACAATACAGCTTGAAATTTTTGATCAAATACACTTTTGTTGCTGTTTCATTAAAATATACCTCATGTCATTATTAATTTCTCTTTATTTTATTGGGATTAATTTGGTTTTTATTATAGATTCCTAAGTTAAAAGATTCTTTTCTAAACAATAAGTTTTTGATTACATAGATGCCTCTGAGAAATATTCTGACTGCAGTGAAGGATTTGATATGTCTTCATGTGGTGGGTCCTTTCCAAATAGACTATTATTTCCATCTCCATTTCCTCTTTGATGTAAGAGTTATTTACATCGCTATGTTTTTAGATTTCAAATGTATCCAATTGTCTATTTACTTGCTGTTGCTTTTTGTCAACATCTATTATGTGGTTGCAAGAATGTAACTTTCCTGACTTAAAGATTTTAGAACCTATTGAGGACATTTTCCCCTGAATGCGGTTCAATTTGCTTTTAAAATTCATGTTTATAAAAAAATATGTTTACTTTCTTAGCTATAGGACATAGAATAAGATCATTATATTTTCAAAATTCACAGTATTCTTTCTTATGGTCTCATTTCTTTTTCTGGCCTCGTGTTCAGAGGATTCATCCCCACAACTGTGGATTTGTCAGCTCTTTCTGGAGTTTATAATCGGATGCTGATTCTCCCCTTCCTCCTTGTGAAAGGTTTATCTATTTGCCCACTTCCTAGGAGGAGTTTTGTTCTCCCAGTCAAGTGAATGGAATGTATGTTTCAGGCTGTGTGTCTTCCTCTGGCTGTGGATTGGTTAGTGATTGGCCTCAGACAGAGGAAGAAAAGCAACCAAATAATTTGGCATCAGATTTTATGCATCTCTTCGCAGCCTGAGAATATCATGCTCCAGATGACTAGAAGACCCCTTATCAAGAAACATACGAGATAATAATTGAAAGTTCCTGCTATTTTGGATTTTGTTCTCTGTGGCGTTATTGTAGCCAAAGTATGACTAAATCATAGTTCTAGGATTAAGTTGCTAATATGTTAAAAGCTAAAAATACATGATATTGGCATTGAGTAAGAATGACAGAGAGTGATGAAGCTGTGATAGGGGACAAAGAAATGGTGAGCTTTGTTATGAGAGAATAAAAGACTTGGTAAAACTATCACTTCCGATAACCTGGCAGTCAGAAAATGAATCTTATGAACTTATATTGTTGGACAAACTTTTCTCAATAGAATATTGATAACACAAGCTGATTTTTATGAGCTGCATTTGAAAATGTATCTCAAAAAGAACTTTGGATATGATTTTGACATGTGAAGTTGATTGGAGTCAATTTTTTTTAAAAAACTAAAATAAAATTTTGACAGAACCCTATTACCATTCTGCATCACAAAGAGTCTGTGTGACTAGTGAAGATGGAGAAAGAAAACTGGCCCTCAGCTTTGGCCAGGCACAAAACAGCCTCAAATCTCTTTTTAAGGAATACACATTCCCCTGTGTCCTTTTCAAGTGGAACTAAAAATAGATGATAAAAGATATAGCAAAGTGAATATAAAAACGGGGACCTATCCCTAGCTGATAGATGGCTGGATCAAAGGAGACAATTTTAGATTTAATTTAGATCATGTATTGTTACATTTTAAGCCACTTGTCATGACTGAATAAACTTTTGAGGTACTTTGGGGATACAGAGATATATTTTGGAAGAGTTAAGTAAATAACTGTAACAAAGAAAGGAGGCCATATTCGAATGGGTTTTTGGTCTCAGTTCTTCATACCTCTTAGTCTTGATTATATAAATTCACACTCTTTACCACATGAATTCAACATGATATTAAGCATGTGATACTTTGGGGAGTGAACTATTAGATGATATTTATTTGGTAGTCCCATTCATTTTATATGTGTTTATAAGTTCTATCTTTGGTAGTAGTACAATAAAAGAAGTACTAATTCTATAAAGAGAGTCATGCATAAAATTATTTTGAGATAGGTCTGTCCCAGGATATCCAGGACTAGAGAAAAAGATAATAATTATTGTTAGAAGCCATTAGAATTTGATATTTTAAGATGTAAAAATTCTGACTTTTTGGTTTCTATATGACTGAATCTTTTAGCACTGTAAGATATCTATTCATGTTCCATTTAATGTTCCTTACCTTGAATTACATTTTATCTTCTTTTAGTGTGGTTGCTGTTACTTTCTTTAGGTGAATTTCTGGCTTCATAAATCTTCCTCTTCCTTTGCAATCAGACCTTCACTGCCTTTTTTTAGCAGCTACCTTGAAGTTAATTCATGGGTAAATAGATTTTTTTTTTTTTTTTTTTTTTTTTTTGGGACAGGGTCTCGCTTTGTGGTTCAGGCTGGCCCTGAGCTCAGCCTCCAACTCACATCACAATCCTCCTGCCTCTGCCTCCCGAGTGCTGGGATTACAGGCGTGAGCCACCACGCCCGGCACTGTGGTATGTGGTACTGGTTGCTGCTGGGCGTGAGTCTCCACACCCAGTATAGGTATGTGATTACCGGGGAATCGAACCCGGGCCCTTGCGCTTGCAAGACAGGCGCCGGAACCACTGAGCTAACTCCTCGGCCCCCTAGATTTTTTTTCTTTTTAACCCACTTACAATAACATTTCTTTGTCTTCTGTAATAATTCTCTGAGAGTTTAGCCCATATTTTATTATTTGTTTTCCTTTGTGATTTCTGTATGGAATTTTACTTCATATTTCAGAGTAATGTAGTTTTATGTTATGACTGACTGATCTTGCCTATATGTCTTTTAGATTATAATCCCGCATTTCTATCCTTCTAGGAATGGAGATTAATTTATTTTTAAAGGAACATCTAGCATAAGTTAGAAGTTTTATCCTCTTCTCCTAAATCATGCAAGTTGTTAAACTGAATTATGATAGACCAATTTCTTTTGACTTTTAATTGACATGGATAGTAATCTGTATATCAGTAAACTCTTGAAGGATTTTATCAGAAGAACTCATCTACTTTGATAAATTGCTGTAACTTGAATTCTGAGTATATTTTTGTATAGGTTATTGTTGTCTGAGTAAAGATTTATAGATTTAAAATTATTTTTTCTCCAAATCTTTGGAGATACAGTCCTTGTTTTTTAGAATCTACTTTTGCCAATAGTAAATATGTTGAAAACCTACTTGTTTCATTCAAAGTATATTTTATAAAGTTCACATGTTTCCTATGTTCACATGTTTCCTATGTTCTTATTAAATATTTAATGCATTTGTGCATATTTTAGTGATTTTCTACAGTCTTAAGAGTACAGAAATTTTACCTTCAAATATCTGATGACTTTTAGAAACATTGTTGATATCACCCCATCAGAGATAACTTTAATCTTAAATTTTGTGCTCATTTAACTAAAAAGTACATTTCTCTTATAAATTTAAGTTTAAGCCTTTCCCAAATTTTTTGTTTTTGTTTCTATGATTCCAATTGAAAAAACTCTAAGATTTTTGTACTTGATTTCACTTGTGTTACATTTTCACCTATAATTTCCAGCTTTCATATTTTTCTCTAAACTCTGAGAGGTGGACTTTGTTTTATATTCTGGCCAATTGTCTGATATACAGCTATGTCCACTCTGCTACATAATCGGATTCATATACAAATGCACCATCAATAATAACCGAGCGACGATGTATCCCTCTCGTTCTGTGCAATTTGTACAGAGCTTTTTTGCTGGTGGTAATTGAAGCCTGAGCATAATTTCATTTTAAATTCCATTTTTCTATTGTACTAAGAGCATAACACTTTCCTTCTCTCTCTCTTTCTTTCTATTTCTTTCACTTTCTCTCTTTATTTTTCTTTCTTTCACTTTCCTTCTTTCTCTTTCTTACTTTCACTATCTTTCTCTTTCTGTCTGTCTGTCTGTCTGTCTGTCTTTTTTCCAGTGAGGATGGAAGCAGGGCTTCCACACCTTCTTATATCTCATGCTTTCCCCGTGGTCTCCTAGAGAGGGATTCACACAGCTTTCCTGAGCATCTCCTGTGATCCCTAAAGTGACTTCGTGGCTGTACTCTAGGCTGCTTTGACGAGAGGTGCACTGGAACCCAGAGAAATCTCTTCTAATATGGCAGAGATCTGGGAGGGATCCTGGCCCATTACTAGCACTCCTAGTACCCAAGCATCAGTAAAGGAGATTCAGATGCAGCCAAGCTTCTTTAAGACTCCTCAGTTTTAGCTCCTCCATTTCTGGGAATTGGCAGTGGCTGTCAATCAAACAGCCATTCCACAGCCACTCCCACAACATCTGCACCTATCCTGGATGCCCGTGAACACTCTGGAAAATGTTTGCTCTGATTGTATCAGGGTACAATTTAAGCTAAGAAATAGGATAGAATTTAGAAAAACTGGAAAGCTCATATCAAAGGCTTAAGTTTGGAACAATTTGGACAATCACAAGCTCAAAATTGAACCAATCAGCAGGCTTCTATATGGACAATTACAGGGTATAGCTGTTGTTTCAGTCATCCTTCCACTTCTAAGGGGTATTGTGAAGAGTTCCCCCTGGTGTACGGAGCCCTACTTGCAGCACAGGCCCCAGCATCCAGTACCAGCCTGTGCTGATGGCTGTGCTGATGGCTCAGTTCCAAACGCTAAATACTGAAGGACTGGTGTTATTGGGGACCGTGCCCAGAGCTGAGATCAGAGCTGCACATTTTCAACTCGTGATGTCTAGCTAATCAAGCAAAAGTACCCTCACCAGCAATACTATCTTTTCTTTCTATTGTATTTGATATTCTTTCTTAATGTAGATATTTTTATTTCTGCTTTTAACCCACATTCATTACTTTCCCCTTTACTGTTTCCGTTGTAATTGCCAAAGAACTTTAAGTTCAGTTTCTTAAACTAAATTTCCTTGTTCAAATCTCTAGATTATTTTGTGGTTTAGCTCAAGGTACAATTTCTGGCATTAACTTGATTGGGTTGAATCTTACCGGTTTGGATGTAGAAAAAATACCTTTTGATACACTTTCTTTGATGTATTATACAATGGAGAGACTTACTAATTCTTCTAATAGTTGCTTTGGGCATTCCACAAACACACACCAAACACACATTACTAGATTTCCTAATGTAACAGATTTCCATAAGTATGAACTATTTATATTTTGTTCTTAACTTTGATTAGATGTTTAAAGTGAGAAAATACAAGGTAAAATACAAATAAATGTAACAAAAACATAAGGAATTTAGAAAACATATTTGAAAAAAATTTACTTCAATGTGTCTAATAAAAGCTAGCCTTACTCTTCATAGATCCAATTTTATAATACTTTTCTGTCTATACTCACAGAAAATTCAGTTTGATAGGGAAATATAGAAAAAGCCAGTGAGCTGTTTCAAATAATGTATATTCATTTCTTATTAAATCTAATCTATATTTCTGTGTAACAGATATATTTTGTGGACTTTTTAATTGACGATGATTATTAAATTATGAACAGTAATAAAGAAATGAACAGAAGGAAATTAACTAAGATTGCTCCTCTAAGAGCAATAACCATGGAAAACAGAATTGGAAGTGGATAGTCATTTCTAAGTCCGAATTTATGAATGAAGAGTTTTCTCTCTGGAATATAATCTCAAAATAATCCTCAAAGAGGACCACTCTGTTATTTCTTGGGGAGACTGATGACAAAAGAAAAAAAAAAGTACAAAGTGAAAATATATTTGAAGAGTGGAAATAGCTACCTTACCACGTCATGAAAAACTGCTTTCTTTGGGGATAAATACAATGACTTTATTGGTATTCAAAAATGCACAATTCACCTCCATTGCTTTCTTTCTTCCTTGTAGTTTCCCTGCCATGGAGGCACTTACTCGTGTAATGACATTTATTTAAAAGTGAGTTCCTGAAGACTTGTAGAAAAATCACAATGAGAGAAGTGCTGGATGATTTTATGAGGCAATAATCCACTCCTCTTATTGCCAAACTCTAACCAGCCTTGAGCCTCCGAGTTTATCCACGCGGGAACCAGATTATGGCCTCGTAAAACAGCTCGGTGCTCTTATTATGGCTTAAATATAATTGCGTTTAAAGACCTTGTTGATTCCATTTAGCAAAATCAGTTTTTATCTTATTTCATCGTAACGGTGGCTTCTAATAACCTTGATGATATTTTGATACATAGTCAATTATATTTCCAAGAACAGGAAAAATAGTTTTCTTTAAAGTAAAATTTCCTTGGGAAAGTTTCAAATCTAGCTGATTTTGATGTTATAGCTCCTTATTTCTTGAGATAACTTTTTAAAATACAGTAGTGTTAATTATCTTTATACTGAATAATACTATGAAAATAATTTTTCTATTTTGCACATCTATTATACTTATAGAAATTTAACAATGATAAGTTGGACTTTAGTGTATGCACATTGTATACTTAATGCTAGATTATTTCGGAGCTCAATCCAAATGAAGCATTTTCAGTATCTGTGATCATAACCAAGTTACTTAATAGATTGTATCTGCATTTCTTTTTTATTAAAAATGATGGTATTATAACAAAACACTTTTTTAATAGAAAATTTAATAAGTGTTCAGCTGGTACGTTTTCTTTTTGTGCATTTCTTCTTTCCCACTTTATGTGTGAAAATGTATGTATTGCAAGTTTCACAAAAGAAAGATTGCAGATAAATGAAATCAGAGAATAAATCTTATCAAAGATATTCTTTAGCAACTAAGAACCATGGAATAGAAACAAGGATTAAAAAACTCAATATTATTATAGGATATATTTCAGGAGGCTAACAAGAAGAGGGATGTCTGGAATCGAAGTCAGAAATTACAACAGAGTACAGAGATGCCACTGGAAAGTCTTCTAATTGTCCCCAGTCATTTCATAGAAAAACTAATTGACAAGTCCCAGAAAATTTAGTTGTGTGTGAAATGCATTCATTCATTCCAGAGCATTATTTTCTGTGATGTTCACTTCACTGCCATTTCGTTCCACGCCTGTCTTCGCATTTTTCTTCTGTGGAGTGTGAGCTCATCCTACACACTCAGGCCTGGGCTGCTCCTTCCATGCTGCAGGACTCTTGATGTTAATTCCTGCCATTCTGATTTCTCCCACCCTCAAAAGTACATTCCCTTGAAGTCATGTTTACAAAACAGAAATTTTATAAATTTTGTTTGCTCCACAAGTGTGGAAATCAATCTTTATATTCTTTAAAGTAGGAATTGTTGATTCTGCCAATTTAAAAATTATTCCAACACTCAGAATGAAGAAATATTTCAATTTTGTTAAATGCAAGAATATTAATTATCAAATCAACTTACCTACAAAAGATATATTGCAGAGTTTAGAATATTGCATAGTCTATTTGATTTAGAGTGACTAGTAAACACTTTTTCAACAGGCTTAGTACGTATTATGTATTAGAAGTTAAGGGCTGGGGATTTAGCTCAATGGTTCTGGCGCCTGTCTTGCAAGTGCAAAGGCCCGGGTTCGATCCCTGGTAACCATATACTATACTGGGTGAGGAGACTCATGCCAGCAGCAATCAGTACCACATACTACAGTGCCAGGCATGGTGACACACACTTCTAGTCCCAACACTCGGGAGGTAGAGGCAGGAGGATGACTGTGATGTGAGTTTGAAGCTGAGCTCAGGGCCAGCCTGAACTACAAAGTGAGACCCTGTCTCAAAAAACCTAAAAAAAAAAAAAAAAAAAATTTAAATTCTTTGTTATTTTTACCAATTCAGACTTTCAGTTTTGTCACTATATGCCTACTCAGCTTAATATTTTTCTAAACTAAAGATTTTTAAATTATTGTCGGCTACTTCCTAACTTTATAAAGTTGAGAGGGGCAAAAAGAGTAGTAGTAGTCAATAGCTTCAAAAAAATGACAGAAAATTCTGGAGAATAGAGTCTCTCTTTCACATAAATCTACTAAAGTTCTTTAATTAACTTTGTATGATTTTTTTCATGCCTAATAGTGAATTTATTTGGTCCATTGTAGGTGTACAATATGATGGCATTCATCATTGTGGTCTAATACCCCTGCATTATTTCTAGAAAGTAAATTAGATTGCAAACAAAAGGGACTAGAATGAAATCCACTTACATTATTATGTCATTCAGCCTTCTTTTAATTGTGCCCATTAAGACATTGTGCTTTATGTGTTAATATTTTCCTGGTCCCTTAAAAATGAAGTCAGGAAAATACATAATATTCATTACCATCTACTTCACAGGGGTATTATGAAAATATCCATTAACACTTACAGGGTGCTTTGAGCCTTCAAAAGAAAGATTACCTAACAAAGTAAATAATTTTAAAAGCAATTTTTGAATGATTTAACTGTAAAATAATCAAACATTATGCATTAAATTTATGTAAATACAAGAATAGAATTAAGTGGTGCAGTTATTGGCCAATCCTTTTCCTTAGGTTTTATGAATTGGAAATACTTTAAACACAATTTGATAGATTCCATAGATTCAATTCGTACATGTTTGCCAATCCTTGATAGTACAAATAAATATTCTTTTATGAGTATTCAAAAGAACGATTCATATTTCTAATAATGATACCACAAATTCTCAAGAGAACTTCATGATTTTAAAGATATTTATTTCAAATCAAAATAAATTATTGGTTTGTTTTCATTAAATACTGATTGCAAAGATAATTCTTATTTCCTATCCATTCAACTGATATTTGATTACAGATCATTTTAGACTTTATTACTGCCATTACATATGCAACAGATATTTATTGAAAAAATTTTGGAGCAAGAAATGATGAAAGAAAAAATTAGAGATTGGCTCAGTATCAGTAGAATCAATGTATAGCCTTGGAATCTCAAACATGACATTTAATGGGCCTCAGAAGGCTAGGAAAAATAGATGAAAACAGTGATTACAAAGTCTTGGCAGAGTCCATCATTAATGAGTCTTATACAGGGACTTAATTTATGTTAACAGACCATCATGCTTTTTCATGGAAATTGTTCCTGCCAAAATTAACAAGTATAGGACTGAAGATAAAAGATAAATTGTATTGTATTCTTGGTTTCTCTTTTTCAACACCACTCAAGATTATTCAACTGTCTTTAGGAAGTGCAACTTTAAGATAATTAAGATTCTGAATCCATAGGGATCAATTTTATTCCAGAAATATATGCTCCAGTGTTGCAAGGTGTTATGGGTTGTGTCTAGATGTCCCCTAGAGCTTTGTGTGATCGATCATAGATTGTGCTTTTTAGGGGTGACTGAATCTAAACTATCTGGTGCTGGGATTACGAGTGTGATATTAAATCATCCCACTGATTGTTATGGTGCTGCTTTAATCCCAGTAGCCCAGATAGGCCTTAAAAGGGGAAAAAAGAAGCTGTTAAGATCCTTTGCTTGCTTGGTTTGTTGCCTTCTACCCACCATGAACCATTTCTCCTCCATGCTGTCTATCGGCCATGGTTCCCTGACTTCCAGCCAGTCAGTTATAGACTGAAATTTCTCAAAATGTGAGTTAAATAAACCTTTCCTCCTTTAACTTGTATATATTGGATATTTTGTCTCAGCAGTGAGGAAACGTCTAAGACACAAGTTTTTATTCCTGTGTTCATCATATTGCTAATTTTGATAACCTGTCTTTGAAAGTATTAATATGGATGATTCCATAATTAATAATAATCATATCTTAAGATGTAAGTGGGAAGAAAAGTTAAATAATAAAAATATTATTGAGTAATAGCCAAGTTCTAAGCTCTCTGGCCATTACTTTATATCACAGCAACCGTGTGTGCAAGAATATAATTACTCTTTCATATATTGAAAAGCTAGAGCTTAATTAACTAGCCTAAGAATAGATAGTGGTGTGGCACAAAGCATGCCTGGAAAGTATGAGACTCCAAGTTTGATTCTTCTACAAAACAAGGAAAAAAATAAAACAAGAAAGAAAAGGATGTACAGTAGTCAGGAGGCCAATTTAGAATACAAAACTGAATCTAGTGTGACACAAAATCCATCTAAACAGCTGTCATAGAAGCTACTAAAAATACAAACTTTTTTCTAGAAATTACTATTTTGGTAGCAGCTGAAGAAATTTTGGATGTTAGGTGCTCTGTAAAGATGCTCCAGCACCAAGTAGCCACTGCACCATATTTCCTGAGAAACCTACTATAAGCTAGGACTGAATTCATTTCAGTGGGACAAGGATACATAATTTTGGCCACAATCATGTGCAGTGATTTTAAATTTAGGGAGATGCTCAGTATATGTATTAAGTTTATATATTTCTTTGGGATACAGTGGAAACATATAGAAGGAAATGAGAAAGGAATTATAAATCTGCAAATTGCTTATAACAGTATCACTAATGTAGAACACCAATAAGAATGAACTACTTCTCAACACACACATTCGAAACTAGTCAAATCTTTGTATGTATTCATTCTGCTCTATGGTCAAGATGGAAATCAAGGGGCCAGGGATTTAGCTCAGTGATTCCAGCTCCTGCCTTGCAAGTGCAGGGGCCCGGGATTTGATCCCTGGTACCCACAAACCACAATGTTGGGCATGGTGGCTCATGCCTGTAATTCCAGCATTTAGGAGGCAGAGGCAGGAGGATTGCTGTGAGTTTGAGACTGAGTTCAGGGCCAGCCTGAATTACAAAGGAAGACCCTGCCTCAAAAAATAAATAAATAAATAAAAGATGGAAATGAAGATGAAAGGATGGCTTCAATGACCTATCACTGCGACAGTCTTTGATTAGGTGAAGAACTTAAGGTGAAGGGTAAAATATATATATGTCCTTATCTATAATATTTCTGTCCAATATTTCAACAACCTAGAATCAGCCATGGACCAAAAATAGTAAAAGAATAAAATCTCATAAGTACACATTTTAAATTCTATATCACTCTTAGTAGGGCAAAATGTCTCCACAAAACTGTTCCATACAACCTAAGATGTGACTCTTTCCTGTGTCTAACATATCCATACTATATAAGTTATCTATTAGTTAGCTACCTAGAAGTCAGTTGATTTTCATATCCACCATTTCAGTCAGAATGCTTGTGTCCCATTAGCCCTGTGTACCAGCCTAACACAGGGTCATGTCATATATGCCTACCTCATTCCCTTCACTTCTCAGCAAGTAGGCAAAAATCATCTCACATCTTCACAAGAAAGGTTAAGGATCTGTGATGAGATATTTCAAGAAAGAAACCCAAAGGCTACATTTACATAACTTTTATCACAATATGTGGTTATAATTGTTCGATTTTATTATCAATTACTGTTAATCCCTTATTGTGCCTTATTCATTAATTAGACTTTCCATATATACATATGAAAAGACATTCATGCATAAGGTCTGGTACAATCAGCAGTTCCAAACACCCAGTGGAAATCTTGAAACATATCTCTCATGCATAAGGGAAGCTACTATATTCTCATCTAATCTTCTAATTATACTTTCTCTTGAGTGGTCCTGTCAAAGGCAGAGGAAGACCTTGTTTGTCTTAAAAAGTAGCTTCTCATTTATTGTGTGTATAGTATATTTGATAACTTTGATAAAGATAACATTACCATATTTGATGTTTCACTGAAAGATTCTATATTTCACCGATGAGAAAACAGACAGTCAAATTAATAAGTGTGATGTTAATGAGGTGGGGAGTAGCAGATCTTGGACACTAGTTTTTGTGGATTTGGTTCCCAAACTGTGTTCTTGGTATCAGTACTAACAATCATGGATGTATATTAAATTCTAACCTAATATTTAATTTAATATAGAAAAAGCCTGTTGCTACCAAAGCAGATAAAGGCCAAAAAGCCCACTGTACATGTCCTCTGATGAGTGTCCTCCAGGGCTTGCAAAGTGATACACTGTATGATAAAATTTAAGGATTTGTATTGGTGATCATCTGCATGATTTCACTCATCATTATTATTCCTAATTTAGAGATGAAAAAACCGAGGCCCTGAGAGTTCTCATCATCCATGTTCTGTAACTCGGGACATCAATAAAACATTTATCTTTTTATTTTCTTTGATGGGATACTCAGCACTCATCACTTGTATTTATCTTCTAATAATATTTAGTAATTAATCTAGGGAATAAATGTTAGAGGTCTTCTTTCCCTTTTTGTTTGAAAGTAAGCAAAGAACTGTTTCTCAACTGCAAATTGGTAAAACAAATAAAGAAAGCTGGAAATTTCCATTGAAACTTTGATAGTCTTCCACTTGCTGGCTCTTAATTTCTGAAACAAAAAATACTGTGTTTCACAGTTTATTATTTTCAGTTAACTCTCTTTATTTTGATATTTTAATTGCTTATCTACAAGTATTTTGAATAAATAGATGAGCATATCATTACTATATATCTATGTACAACTTATATGTCAGAAGACAGAACACATAAAGAATATAAAAATATTTTAAAGTTATCTTAGGCTATCCTCAAATAAAAATGCAGATTTCAGAAATTTCTTATTATATTACTTAGTAATATAAAAATGTGCAGCAATGAGATTTCACATAAGTGAAAATATTATGGATAGTTTGTATGCTTTGATAAGTATTTTACAAATAATATTAAAGTTAAGGAATAAAAACAAGAAAATGAAATAGAAAAGTAATACAGTAGGAAAATCTTAGGGTAGGACTTTGAACCGGTAACATATAGTGTAATGCAAAAAATGGATGACTTATCTAGTTAGGGAAATAAAAAGAAAAATAATAAAAATGGCTGTTTTGCTGTTGAAATGCAAGGTGGATGCGAGAGTAGAAAACATTAATTTGATTAAGGAAATATTTTTCTGATTAATAAATTTGAAATTAACTGGCACTACTCATTTCTTCACTCATTCACTTAATATCTTTTTTTTAATTTTATTGGTACATTTTAGGTAGAACTTATGATTATATTCATCATTGAGAATGTGTACCTGTACATGATGTAACTTGATTCTTGTTTTTTCCCATTCTCTCTGTCTCTTCATCCTCTCTCCCTATATACATACTCTTTGTTTCCATTTTTCCTCCCTATTATCTTCAACTTATCCCTTCTTTCCTTTCTTCTGTCCCCTTTCCTTAGTTTCCCTTCCCTCTTGAACACTTTTTTCCTGCTTCTCCTTATTTATTATACGTTTTGGCTCTCATTTACATTTTCACTTTATCACGTCAGGGAAATGATTTGGTATTTACACACGTTCACCCTCTTTATCTCACTGAGGAGTATGCCTCCAAGATACAGAATGGGCCTTTGTATCGGGCCTTGTTCTAGGTGGTGGGTAGACAGCAGTGAAGAGAGAAGAGAAAAATCATGGTCTGTATGCAGAAAAACCTTCCATTAAGACTGAACCATGTAAGAGATAAGGAGATGCTTTCAAAACATATTGTTTGGAACATTGCTTAGTTCCTCTTGAGTTCATATTATATAATGAATTCTTATATATGTTCTAAAATCAATTGCCATATTAACCGTGATGTACATTCACTATAAAAATTAATATTGTCCTCAGAAAAACACTAACAAAGAACCTAAAACAAAATAAACATTAGAATAAAAATTTCAAAGGTAACACTTCATGAAAAGAAAAAAAAAAACTTTCTATAACTTTAAGGCCATGTTTCATGTTTTTTTTTTGAGGTAGTTTTCTTCAGCTTTTCTCTTTTTAAAAAATATTTCTAAATAACTTGAGATCTATTCTAGACTTATTCATATTATCTAGTGCAATCTGATAATATCCATAATACCTGATCTAAACTCTGTAGATCAGAACAAATTAACTTTCTGGACAGAAAATAAAACCTTTGAATAGTGGTTTTATAACTTGCAATTATTCATAAACCATAAACTCTTATCATTTTCTGATATTTGAGGACAATGTTTCTTTGAAAACTGCAAGAGGTATTTTACCTCTGCAGTTTTTTGGGTTTTCTATTTTAAGGCACTAGGTCTTTGTGAAATGTGAGGTTTTGTGAACTTGCTTTGGATGTAGCTTTTGGTAAAGGCCAAGGAGAAATTCTAAACTTCTTTTTGTGATATATTCTTGTTCCCATCAGTGACCTCTTCACTGAGGAGTGAGGGAGGAAGGAAGAAAGAAAATGAGGTTTTCTCTGATGACAAGTCAATTTAAGAAAACCCTCTGATCAATGAGTGTGCTTGGCTAAGGCAAGAGGTTTCTGGTTTCTTTTCAGGGAAATAATGCCAACATACCATTGATGCCTTGTAGTTTTTGAAAGTAAGGATACATGTTCTCAATAAGTCATTGGAAAGTTAGGCTTGATTTTGCATAAGGACTTCATTTGCAAAGTACAAAAATATCCTCAGTTAAATTAACATCACGGAGAGAGAAAAAGAGACACAAAAGTTGTTTTGAAAAAATTCATGAGAAAAGACATGCTAATGATCATTGTTTTTTAGACAAAGTTCACTTCACTTAATGGCTAAATATTTTAAAAATATGCATGACATTGTTTATTTCTACTAATTCAGTGGAGGGGCTAATGTTGAAATTATTTCAAACTGTATCATTGCTAAATCTGTGATTTCTATTGAATGTAAGAGCTACAACATGGAAAACAAGAGTACAAATTGCCTACAAGGTAAAGAAAACATAAGAATGGCCCCAGGATTTAGCTCAGTGGTTCCATCACCTACCTTGCAAGCACAAGGGCCTGGGTTCGATCACAGGTAACTGCATACAATAATGCCAGGTGTAATGACTCATGCTCACAATCAGTACCACATTCCAAAATGCCAGGCGTGGTGGAAATCCTAGCACCCAGGAGGCAGAGGCAGGAGGACTGTTGTAAGTTCAAGGCTCTTCTGGGCTACATAGTGAGCTCAGTACCAGCCTGAACTTCAAAGTGAGACCCTGTGTCAACAGCAACAACAACAGAAAAACAAAAATAATTTTTAAAAAACCAAATAACATTAGGAAAATGAAATGTAACTTTTCTATTCCATTTTACCTAGCAAGCCAAATTGTCCATTTGGTTCAGCATGGTGAAAGGTAGACAAACACATCAGCTAATGTCGTGCCTTTCTCAGTGACAACTACTTGTGGAGCTGAGATTATTTATTTTGAGGAATCTGACTACATTGTGATTTCCAGTATCCTTTCCCTTGCTAGCATGAAATGAGCTCAAACTTTCCTTTGTTCATAGTGTTTTACAAAGAGCTAAATGAATAACAGTAATAATTTGCTTTAATATACTATTTCTCATTGAGGTATCTTAAAGTGCTTTTGCAAAGAATTAACCTGCACAGAGTTCAGTAATGCACAGGCTGTGTTGTGATTCACATTGCAAAGTGGTGCTATAAGAGCTTAAGTGGCTCTTCCCAGATCTATGTAAAAATCAGTCAGAGATTAATGAATTAATTGCAGGAATACTGGCTCCTCACTCATTGATCCAGAGCTGGTCCTCATATTTATTAGATTGACATATTTGTCTTTAAGAGCTAAGCAGAGGCATACATTTCTACAACTCTATCTCAGCTTCATAATGAATTATGAAAAAGAACTGCCAGGGTAGGACAAGGTTAGACTGCTCTATTTGTAATGAGTTTCATTATTTTTTCCCCCAAACATATAATGCTTGACAAAAATGAGATCTTTTATGCTTATCTCACCTTCTCTTGGTTTGTTTATTTATAATATGTTTTGTTTAAAGAAGAATTTTCCAATCAGAGAACCAAAGGGCAGCCATTCTTTTTCCTATTTAAAATTTAAAATTAGATTTAAACATGTTAAATTGATGAATAAACAATGAACTATGCTGAGGAAAAGGAGTGAAAAAGAAAACAAAAACAAGCAATAGTTTTTTGCCCCTAATCCATTTCAGGGTAGAGTTAAGAGTTCACCAGTGAATATTTCTCTTAGGAGGGAAATGAGATTCAGAATCTATAACTTGGACATGAGGGGCCCATAGAATAGTTGGCAAAAGCTACATGCTAGACAATGATGGAGTCGTTTTAGGTTAGTCATACATAAACAAGAGATTCAAGGAAAAGGTCACGAAAACAGTATTACTCAGTTCTTGAAGGCTATTCAACTATATATAATCTGATGCATTAAATGAGCAAATATAAGCCAGTAAACTTTACTAAGTAAGACCTCTGTCACTGTTTCCTCATTATGGGCATTTCTTTAATGAATTCTCTGTGTCGAGTACTAGTCTAGGATATTGGTATGAATGAGAGGTCTTGGTCTTAGAGAATCTACAGTTTATCTTCACAATGGTGATCAGTAAAATGAAAGAAATGTAAAGGGCATGATGAGTGTGTGTGGCAAGGATGTCACAGTAATGGGGAAAATTATCAAAGACTTCCCCGGAAATACTATTTGGAGGCTAGTGCAAGAAAGATGAATAGGAGTGCAGAAGTACTAAGATTAGAAGGAGCCCTGCACTTTGTTGTTAAAACAAGGCTCTCGTGTTGGTGTGCAGGCAACCAGGATGGGAAGAGAAGGTAAAGATGCTGGTGAGGAGGAGAAAGAGCCTTGCTGTGTAATGCCCCAGGAGCCTGGATGGTCATGCCTGCCTTAAGAAAAACGAAAGTGGGGAATGAAACAAAAGACTTTAGCAGGAGAAAAATAGAGTCAGTCTCCAGGTTTTGGAAAGAGTTCTCTGGCTATTGTTTGAGAATGGATTACAGATGGCCAGAGTCCATAGGGAAATAATTTTAAAAACTAATTTCAGTAGTTAATAAGGGAAATAATGATAATTTGCCTTAGACTCAATGGTGCAGTATCTGGAATGACAGCTTTTCTTTCATATTTCAGTGTAAGTTTCTAAAATAAAATAAAATATAGTAGTTTAGGGCCGAATACCATTTCCTAAGAGATCTAGATAGCAATCCCAGGGATGAGGCAAACAGCCAGCCAGTAAACATTGATTGTGGATCGACACAGTGTCCTGCTGGTCTGCAGGCTTCTGTAATGGATGAAATGATGCCCATAGAGTGCATGAATCACTGCCAAATAAGCCAAAGAAGAAACCTGTCTCCTAAGGAAGAAGAAGATGGTCACATCTCCCCATCCCTACAAACACTTATAGCAAGGACAGACTTGCAAAGCCAACCAAATCAGATAGCACATTTCTTTTGTACTTCCAATGTGAGGAATGAAGATTTACTATAATTGAGTGCATATGTTCTGTACTGTTTTAGATATCTACACCTTTTATCTCCTGTCAGAGGACATACACATATATATGATGTTGTTGCACTCCTGGATTCTGACCTCTCTGGGAGTCTGAGGAAAGATGGTCACAGATTCAAATCTAGTCCAGGCAACCTAATGACTTAGGGAAACCTGTTAAAAATTTTAAAAATAAAAGAAAGGGTGAAGAGTAAAAGTCCAGGATTTAATCCCCAGTAACTCAAAACAGGTAATATATATTCCACTTTTGTTTCAATTATGGAATTAGGGCACACATGGTTCTAAATAATTCTGATGAAATATTTACATAATATTAAAACATTTTTCCAATTTTAAAAATTTTATTTTATGGAAAACTCTTACACTGAAAGCAAATTTGAGTCTGTTATAAATACCTCCCTTTCACTTTACCAAATAATATTACGATTGATTAGAGAACAGTTTAACTATGGCAACAATATGAATCAGTTTAACACTTCTCCACCCCTTCATTCATCTTGGGATGAGATAATGAGGCAAGACTACTCTAGTAGAGATATCACTTTTAGCTAAATAATTCATCTGTGAATATCCCCAGATTGCAAAAATTACAGCACCATTTAAACATTATTTATGGTTAGTATGAGGTTAGAACTTTTGGCAGTATTTCACAGTGCATGGAAGAAAAACTATTCCAGGTAGCATGTTTACATATTTTGTGGAAATGGATCATGATGATTTACCTTTTTAAAAAGGTAACAGAACTTGCTGAAGTATCATTTATTTCAGCTGTTTCAGATTATTTTTAATTTTACTTGAATATAATATCTTAAATCAAATAATTTGTAAAACTATGCAGTCTATTTCATATCTGCTAGTTGGGTATTCATAGGTAGTTTTTGAACCTTTCTTTCATTTTAAAATAGAAATATAGACAATCATTACATAAAAAATAAATCTTAGATTGTAACTTTTCTGTTAAGACCTCATGCCATGTAATCCATAGCAAACTTTCATGTAAATTATCTGCTGTTCTTTGTAATAAATAATTATATGGAACATGCTAAGCTACAGTAAAAACACAGTAGTAAGTGAAAGATGAAAGCTACAGACTTAGATACATTCAGTACGGTCCATGAAAATTAAAAACAAATGAACAGAATCTGGTAAAGTTTAATTAAATTGGAACCTCCACAGAAAAATTCTGAAATAGCCTCTTTCACTTATCTACCTCTCTAGAGCCCTGTTCATCACGGTGAGGTAGCAGTCCTTCATCACTCTCTCCTTTTCTCCCCCTGATGGAAACAGAGTGAAAACAAAGAACTGTATATGTTCATAAAATATGCATGGAAGTATATTGTCCACTGAAGGATTTAACCAGACAAACTATAAACAAACAACAAATAAATGTCTCTTTGTTGCCTAAGATTTAGAATTGTAACATCCTAGTAATCAATTGTTTGTTAGAAAAAGAAACTAATTGAATTAACTTAAGAAAATATTTATTTCTGCCTTATTGAAATCCTGGCTATTCATTATTAAGCATTTGAACTTTTTTTCTGAAAGCCTAAGTAGCCAAGAAGTAATACAGGAAGGAAATTGATATTTCAGTTGTTGCTTTAAGTGGCTATAAATATGATTTGTAGTCACCAAAACACCACATATCCTGGACAAATGAACTTAGAGATACAATTGAGAAAAAAATCAGAAAATAAAGAAAACATACATAAAAATAGTAAGTAACATGGTTAATTATTTTCTGCCCTATCAGAGGTTTGGGTGCAGGTTCATGAAACTGGGAAAAATGCAATCTATAATCTGTATTGCTACGAAGCAAGAATTTCCCAGAATGCTCTGGGACAATGTGTGGTGCTAACATCACCCTTGCCAGCTGCTTACACCATCTTCCTTAGTAACTTGTCTCTTTGCTAAGACAGAAATCCAACGGTGAAAGTTAAAAGGAGGAAAGGTTTATTTTGTCTCACAGTTTGTAAAAGTTTCAGTCCATAATTGGCTGGCTCCAAGGGAAGGTAGCACATGGCCGAGGGAAAACAGTTTGTGACAAACCAGAAGGCAGAAAATGCAGACAAGTAACCAGTGATGACAACAGCAGCAGATACCAGACAAATCAGTGGGCTGATTTGCCATCACACACCTTAGACTCAGCCACCTCTTAAAAAGCCCCACCTAAGCAACACCACATCAATGAGGGACAGACAGAAGTACTGAAAGCCATGTCCACTCCCTTGCGTGCTTGGTCTCATGAGACTAAGTGAATTCTTTTTCTTCTGGTTTGAGAATGAAATTAAGTAGGAGTCACATCATTCATTTCAATCTGGGATGGTCAGCGAAACATAAATACCCAGAACTCTAAGCTTAGAACACTTTGATGAACTGTGCGGTGGCCTCTGCTTTTAGCAGTTACAGATTCTCAGAGAACGGAACCAGTAATACAGATACTAACACCATCTGCAGCCTTCAGGTCCCAGAGGCAAATGAGCCCCAGAATTATCAGGATGAATGAGTAAACTGGAGACCAGGAGAGTGGATCTGGTCCTAGGTAATGGCGCTGGGATACGGAACAGATGGATGGTACATCCCCAATCCAAGGGCTGCACCTTGGGACAAAAAGGACTGGCCTTGCAGTTCGGCTCTGAAGACAGACAAAACCCGGCCAGCAGGCAACTGGGTGACAAGAATTCTCTCCCATACAGGGAGTGTCAGCCTGGTTCTCTTCTGTTTTTCTGTCTTCTATATAAGGCACAGCCACACTGAGGAAGTAGATCAACAGCAAGGCTCTGGAATTAACCAATTTTTAAGGATTAAATAAATTTGTAACAGTAGTTGAAACTATGTCAGGTACAAGGTAAGCACAGAGGAACAATACAATAAATGTTTTCCTTGTCTGTACTTGGGTATTCACTCACTTCCTGGGGCTAACCCTGGTAGACTGTTTTGTCAAGATAAAGTACATTAAATTTTCAATTGATATCATAAGATTCTAGCATATATTCATAAGTTATATGCTGTGGACCTTGAACAAGTTACTAAAATTTTCTGAGCCTCAGTTACTTTCTCTCACTCATTCTATCTCTAAATATAATATAGAGCTGATGTAGTTAATTTTTGTTGTCTTTCTAATGAATAACCTTGCAGGAAGGTGTTACATATATATTTTTTTATTTTACCAAATAAATTTTCTATCACCTTCATTACATCAATATTATCTTATAGATAGAAACTTACAACTAAAAGACATCTAACTAATGCTTAAACCTGGATATAAGAATTGAAATTGTATACAACATTAGGAATTCAGTTCAGAGCTAGGATGTTTTATTTAGAAGTTCTTTATGACATAAAATAGCACTGTGTAACTATTTGTTATAAGATTATAATGAATGCTGAAAATGTGTTTGACAGAAAAAAATCAGTGCACACTGAACACTTTCAACTCTTTTTTATGACAACTTAAACATGAACCTTAAGCAGCAATTATGGTGGACATGCAAAATAGATCCTTTCTCATGTCATATCTAATTTTTCTTTGCTGCTACAGAAATTAATTCTAGCTCATTTTAAAGTTGTAACCTAGGTTCAACTGTAATTAACATAAAAAAGATATTAGAAATTTTACAATTAAAGGAGCATTGCTATTTCTACCTCTTAACTAAAATGTATTTAATTTTAGCTATGAGACATTAGTACCTTTTAGCAAAATAATTTTAGTTCAATTTACACTTAGCCAATATTTATGTGCATAATAAAAATATTAGAATCTGCTAAAATCTTCTTTGAAAAAAATTATTTTCTAGAGCATGAGTTAAGTCATCATTTTAACTGTGTTCTATGTAAAGAATCTCAGTTTATACCAACATTTTAGTAGATTTTGTGATTGTTTATGAGATGTTATTTTAAATCTTAGAGATAGAATTCGGATTTGGTTGACTGGTTGAAGGGCAAGGGACAAAATGCAGGGGTATGGACAGAAACGTTTGTGGAGGTTGGTATAAGTTGGGTCAGAGATGGTAGTGAGTTTGACAGAATTAGACACTAAGAGGGGCTCGGTGTTAGTACACATAATTTGATCTTCCTGCTGTATGCTATGTGACTGAGGTAAAAATTGGAACCAAGTAAGTATATGAAGTTTTGTTTAATTTTTCTCTGCAGATCTAAGTTGATCTTGATGTCATTTGATAGGATAAGGAAGGCTTGGAAGCAAGACAATTAAATACCTGAGTTAGGGAGAATAAATATTAATATTTGGGCTATGTGCATTTTGAGTATCCATATTATGAAGGAAATAAAATGCATTTGAGAGCTGAAGGGAAGGCTAGTGTAGAAAGAAATTTAGAGTTGGCACACTCAGAGAAGACACAAAAGCTCATAGTAGTGTGTGATATCACAGAGATAAAGTGGAACCAGATAATACAAGTAAAAGTGAAGACGTCCTCCACCCAGAATTTGGTGGTCTGGCAGCAGAGGAACAACCACCAAAGAAAATCTAAGAGTGAGCAAGTGTAAACAATTCTCAAACCCAGAGACTGAGGGATGAGATCCAAAAAAGAAACAAATTTTGAGGCGGGTAAATGAATGACAAGCCATGTCAATTTGTGTGAGGTCAATTAAATTGGCTTTGGTATGACACAGATCTTAGCTGCTTCTTGGGAGCCATGGGTTAATGGAAGTGGATAGAGAATGTGACACTTGAGTCCTAGAAATAATGGGCTTGGAACAGTTCTGGTGAGAAACTCCTTTGAAGAGCAAAGATATGGGGAGTGGGGCAATGTAAATTCATTCATTTCTTGGATTCACTAGGTAAAACATTGAAGTGGTTTTTTTTCTGTGACTGTCATAATATCTACAGGATCAGAGCAGTTAATCCATATGGATAGGTAAACACCATTTTGCCTTCTTAGATTCTCTAAAATGAAAAGCTGGATGATGACCTGCCCAAAGCAATCTCTCCACTTTTCAGTCACGAGCATTTCAGTGATTGTTTATTTTGCTTGAATTTCCACATGTAGCATGTCTACTGTGCACAAAGGACTCCACAATGATTTGGAGGTTTCAAAGTAGTAGTAGTAGTAGCAATAATAATAATAATATTAAAGAGATTTCCCCTGGTATTACGGAACTCACAGTTCAACTATTCCTCATTCAGTTCTGATTTTATGTTATTTGGAAGTTGTGAACTTTAGTGCCTTTACCAATCATGTTACTTCATTTAGGGGAAGAATTCATCAGTTCTAGATAGATAAAAATGAATTCACTGTCACAGTTCATTTGGCTTTAAGATTAAAAGTCCATCAAAAATAACTTTCACATTCAACTTTTCTGGAGAGAAGTATAAAGAACAAAAGCATCTGCAATGTGTGTAAGTTGGCAAGAGTCCTTGTCTGGCACTTTCCAAATTGTTTTAGCAACGTTTGGCAAGAATCTATCACAAATTATGGATGATTATAATTTTGCAGTATGTGAAAGCAGATGGAGAAGACGAACTGACAGAGAGAATGTTTCTTCCTAGGAAACTGATTGGTAATAATAATTATCTTTAAAGAAGGCAAAAAAGTCAGGAATTACACACTGAATTTTTAATAGGAAGATGTATATACCATTGAAAACTTATCCTAGTGAAAAACTCTTTAATTTATTCCAAGTTGGGGGAAAAAAAATCTACCAAAAACTGTTTCAGAATGTTGTGCAGCATGCAGACTGGGCTACATTCTGACTTCTTTAAGGGCATAATTATTTCATTAAAATGTCTTTTTGCTAAGGAAAATAATGAATTAAATTGGCACTTAATTGAAGAGAGAACACATGATTGAGAGCAGCTTATTTTTCTTAGAGGTAAGATTTCTGTGCTCCTCACAAATGAGATCATTGTTTGATCTTTTCAACTTGTGAGTAATCACTTGGAAAATCATGATAATTTCATAAAACCGTCAAATCTCAGAAGAAATAACCCTAAAAGAAGCAAGTTTTATTTGAGAATAATTAATTTTGATCCTTGCTGCTTTATAACATTATGGCTCTGAAGGGAACCGAGCTCCATGTCAGACTGTGTGGGTTCTCATCTTGACCCACTAAATCCTTACAAATGATTTGACCTGCCCATTCCTTTCACTCTCTTTGTTTTTTGGCCTTACACCCCAGACCTGATCATGTCTTTTACCTCCATAATCATACTCCTAGGTCCATGTTGCTGCCGTCCTTTACCTCATTAACTAAAATAACTTGGTTTCTCTGCTTTGCACTTTGCGTCCTTTGGACAATTCTCAAAACCATAGTCAGAAAGATCTTAAATCTAAATCTTATCATGAGGTTTTCAAATTTTCCAAGCTTTCTTAAGGTCTTTAGTGCTCCTTTTATGGTTTATCTCCACTCCTCAACTTCTGACTTCCTACTGAATGGTTCCTGGTGCGGTTGTTTCTCCTTACTTGCTGGTCCTGTGCTGTTCTTGAACACACAAAGTGTGCCTTGGTCCCAAGCTCTTCACCATTCCTGGGGGCTCCTGCTGGCACTCTCTTCTCTGGGTACTTTCACCTCAGCTTCTGTGTACTGTTTCCCCAGCAAAGTCTCCTTGAACATCCTATTTATAACTGAAATGCTTTCGTCACTTCTTGGCCACCCTCCTTAATTTATTTACTTTTCCCTGGGACTAATGTAAGTTATGTATTTTATTTAGTTACTTGTACTGATTCTTGTTTGTCATTCCTCCATGTCATAAAACAGTCAAATTTCAGAAGAAATACATTCACAATAAGCAAGTTTTATTTGAAAATAATTTATTCTGGTCCTTGCTGGTTTATGACCATACTCTTCTAAAGGGGACTGAGCTCCAAAGTCAGAATATCTGAGTTCTAATCCTGACCCACTAAATCCTTATAAAGAAAAGCTTACCACTTACTTTAAAAAAATGATTTCAAAACTATAAAAACAGTTTTAATACATGTGAAGATGTGTACAAAGCTTTCAGTGACACTTGGGAACTCGCCTTGCTCTGGAAGGTCATCCTTGGTGTTGCTAGGAACTAGCCTTCTCAGGAGTCGGAGCTAGTTCATAAACTCAAACAGTCTAACAAGTGACCTGCATCAGAAACGTTCACTCCAGGACAATGCAGGAGACAGAACCAAGGCCACTGAGTACTCATGGCTGAAAAGAAACAAGATCATTTTGTGAAACATGGGCACAAAATACTACCCAATATCATCGGCGCTGTACTAATGAGTAATTGCTGCCGCTTTCTCAAAGAAACTGAACCGAATGTCTGTTTTCTCACCATCTAGAAAAATGTTACAATAGTTATAGAATTGCCCCTGCTTGATGAAAGCACCCAATTCAGAATGTTAAGGACACGAATGCTTCCTCACACACCTATCAGCATTCAGATCTCCTGATGCTCTTTTCTTAGACCTCCATTGCTCCTGTGAAGTCTGTCTCTGTCCCTGTCACTGTAATGCTCGAGAAATCCAACTCTGTTTGACCCCTGTGTGTTTCTTGTAAACAAACCTTAGTCAGGAGGCAAGATTGATAAAATAGCCTTGCATCTTGTAATGTATATATTTCATCAGTGAACAATGGAAACCACCCAAATGTGGATGAATAACTTTAGGAATAAATACATAAATACATCTTATTCATTGAATAAGATTCTATTAGATTCTATGCTTCACAAAATTTTCCAGGAAAAGTAATCCATGTAATTGTCTTTCCTAAATACAAAATCAAGACCCAAATAAATGATGTTTCAATTTGCATAAAATTATCTTCTCTTTCAGATGCAAATTATATTAACATTAATTCATCACCTTTTATCTGCCAAGCATTGTGCTAGGTACTTTCATGTAAATGTTCTATTTAACCCTCAAAGCAGACTGTAAGTAGATATTTTTATCTTGTTTAATCCCAGTAACAACGTAGGGAAGTTGTTAGGTTTTTGTAATTTCATTCAATCTATAAAGCAAAATTACATGTCTCATCTGAGTGTCTAAAGAAAAGACTAGATCCTGTTTTACCTGTCTTCTAAATATTAGATAATAGTTAAAAATTTTTAATTTACTTTAAAATATTTGCTTTTCCTATTTTGTGTGAGGTACACAAGAAACAGGTAAAAATCATGACATGGATTTTATTGGACATTCTGACTCAGTCATTCAGTTCAGTTTCTTTGAGAAAGCGGCAGCAATTACTCATTAGTACAGCGCCGATGATATTGGGTAGTATTTTGTGCCCATGTTTCACAAAATGATCTTGTTTCTTTTCAGCCATGAGTACTCAGTGGCCTTGGTTCTGTCTCCTGCATTGTCCTGGAGTGAACGTTTCTGATGCAGGTCACTTGTTAGACTGTTTGAGTTTATGAACTAGCTCCGACTCCTGAGAAGGCTAGTTCCTAGCAACACCAAGGATGACCTTCCAGAGCAAGGCGAGTTCCCAAGTGTCACTGAAAGCTTTGTACACATCTTCACATGTATTAAAACTCAGTTTTGATAGTTTTGAAATCATTTTTTTAAAGTAAGTGGTAAGCTTTTCTTTATAAGGATTTAGTGGGTCAGGATTAGAACTCAGATATTCTGACTTTGGAGCTCAGTCCCCTTTAGAAGAGTATGGTCATAAACCAGCAAGGACCAGAATAAATTATTTTCAAATAAAACTTGCTTATTGTGAATGTATTTCTTCTGAAATTTGACTGTTTTATAAAGTTATGACTTTCCAAGTAATTACTTATGAGTTAATGTAAGCATCATTCTAAAGATATGTATAACTCTAAAAGAAAAAATGTCAACATGTTTGTATAGCTAAATGAAAGCTAATCTATTAAAGATATAATTTTAGTACAAAGTAATACTCAACCTTTCTTAGGTGAACAGTTGCAAATATCCAAATATAGTCTAGCTTAATACTATTTTGCTACAAATGAGAATTTCCACACATGTTTGTAAGGCATATATATATATATATATATATATATATATATATGGTTTTTAAAAAATATATTATTGCAGTAAAATTGGTTTGTTAAAAGGTAAACTAATAAAATATGCAAGCAAAAGTACTTTTGTGATTTAATCACAAAAAAAGTACTTTTGTGATTTAATCACACATCACATAGACACATCACATTTGCTCAAGGATGTGTCTATGTGATTTAATCACATAGACACATCACATTTGCTCAAGGATATTATTGCAGCTTGCATGAGTTCACACCACCTTTTTATTTTGGTTCTCTATTAAAAGATTTTATTTAAAGTTTATTATTTTAAATATACCACCTAATGAAAAGAATATTTATGCCATTCATATAAATATTAATCAGCTATTGATATTTTTTACATTGAAATGCAAACTTTTGGTATGTATTTTTAGATGTGATTGGATTAAGTTATCAGGCTAAGTAACAATTGGGATGGATAGATGGATAAATAGTAAGTAAATTTAATATACTTTATATTTTGTATGTTTTATAACTTTATAAGTAAGCTTTAAAATCTTTTATCTTTGCATATTTGTCTATTCCAGTCTTTTCTTTTATAAGGCAAATGAGACACAAATAGACATCAAATTACAATAAAAAACATATAAACATAAAATGAAGAAGTGGAGTTTTCTCCTTGGAGGTCAAAACTTTCTCTGTGACACTTTTCCTATCTCTTCAGGTTAAGTTGAAAATTCTCCATTGATTTATCTTTCTTATGGAGCAATTTATTTAAGTTGAACATTTATTATTTGAGGAACTTATGAAGAACAGTGAATAAAATTACATTGCTTTTATTTCTTCACATTCTGATAACTTGAAAAAATGTTCCCTTGATTGAAAAAAAAATGCTTCAAGAAAGGTTAGACGAGGCCAGGGATTTAGCTCAGTGGTTCTGGCACCTGTCTTGCAAGTGCAAGGGCCTGGGTCCAATACCCTGTTCTGGGTGTGGAGACTCACACCCAGCAGCAACCAGAACCACATACCACACTTCCAGGCATGGTGGCTCACGCCTGTAATCCCAGCAGTCTGGAGGCAGAGGCAGGAGGATTGCTATGATGTGAGTTTGAGGCTAAGCTCAGGGCCAACCTGAACTACCAAGCAAGGCCATGCCCCCCGCCCCCCCAAAAAAGACTAGATGTAGGTGATTTTTATTGTATAGTGTCAGAGACAACTCCAAAGACCATGACACTTTTTTTGCTAAAACCAACACAGTCCATGGTATTTCTCTTTTGCAAATTATCTAATTCTTGTTAAACTTGCCACTTCAATCAAAACTTTCTCAACTTCACTATCCATTAATGAAAATACTGCTTATTTTAAACATTCTAAGTAACTCTGTATCTTTTTCTTTTTAATAAGTGATTTTTATAAGAGCTTTTAGGTTCATAAATTTAGCTAGAAATTCATGTGTTGTGCTTAAATTCTTTTGTAATCCCATATGTAGTTCACATACATGTGTGATACACATTGCAAAATGAAACACTCCATTATACGACTCTATTTGCTGTCTGTGCCAATTTAGTCATTAGTTTTGCAGGGGTGAGGCCGTCTTTACTTAGCACATCATAAAAAGAAAATCCAACCTCTACAGAAGACCTAACTTATTGTACACCAAGGATTCGTGCTTTAAAATAGTTTCCTACTGTTCACAAAGTAGTCAAAAGCTTATAGGACATTATAGAATGGCTTGATGTTTGACACTGCATACAGCTTGAAATAAAGATGCAAATCACAGAACAATAGATTCCAGGTTTGTAACAAACACCCTGAAGAAAACCTGAGCAAATCATAACTGTTGATGAGAGAGATGAAGAAAGTTTGTGCCGTGTGAAGAATACTAATCACTGTGCTGCTGCCAGTCTCCCTGTCCCGGTGCTGTCTGTCTCACTCTCTGTCTCCTGGTTGCAGGCACATCATCGACCTTAATGATAAAAGCCTGCCATGAAAATAATTCTTAGGCCTCAGGAACAAACACCTCTCTGGCACCCTGAGAGCATTTGGCACAAACCTCATTCATCTCCTTCGGATTGTGATTTACAACCTTTCCTTTTGGCCCACTCGAACCATTTGTGAGCATGGCCCAGCAGCGTCACACGGAGATTTTCCCCAACTTTGCCCTCTAAACACGGAGCAGCATAGCCACGTGGGCTGCTGCCAGTTGGGAGGCACGTGCTTGACAAAGAATCAGTCCAAGCTGCAGGTTGTACACCGGAAAAGCGCTTTCCCAAACAGTTGCTTATGAATGCTGGGACTGTAGAAAAACAAAAAAGGTGAATGGCTGTTTCTATGTAACTCCTGTAGCCCGTTTCTTCTGTTCCCACGACAATCATTATGGTGTACAGAAGAACCAAGTAACAGTGACCTAGGGGCATAAGAATTGGAGCTTTTTTTTTTTTTTTTTTTTTGAAAGGAAAGAAAGCAAGCCACGTAATTCATACGAGTGTATGTTTCTCTTAACAAAACTTGTATCTCAAGATTCATTGACATTTGTCAGATAAATGCCATCTTTCTGGATGTTTTCCTTCAGATTCAAGAAAGGAGTCTATGTGCCGCAGCTGAATTCATTTAGCATGTGCCTAAACCCGCTCTTCCTTCGAGCTCGCTAAAACAGATGCACATACATTATTAATTGTTGACTAACTTGCAATCATCATCAAGGGCTGAAAAACTATATCCCCATCAGGGAAACGTAAAAACATTATGATTACTTGGAAACACAGGCAGATCTTTAAGATGTATATGTTGAGTGAAATTGTCACTACTGTCATGTCTAGTAATATTTAGGAAGGAAGTTTCTCATGGCAAAATATTTACTATAACCAAATGATTCAAACCAGAAGAATTTGTGAAGCTGGGTATTTGATGGAAGAGTCAGATTGTTATTTTCCCTTTCCAATCCCAACAAATTATGTGCATATATACAGGGTGAGAGTGAGAGTATGTAATAATGACACATAACTTTGGTCTTAACGATAAACCTCAGAAATTTTTACAGTTGTATTATATTATGGGAAGTGATGGTTCACAAATCCAATCACTCAGGAAGTCTGGTGAAGGGCAATCAGATCATAGGAGAACATCTATATTAGGAAAATCAAATTCATGCTCATTGCATAGGCAAAGGGATTCATATTCTCATTTTCCTGTTGCTTGGGTTTTTATGTGCTCTGGGCTATGGGCTGGGATGTTTTAGTTTTAAGTATCAAGTTGCTCAATCAGAACTAACTAGAGGTTTGGAAGTTGTACTTTCTCCTACACTACTGGCAGGATTAAATGTTGGAAAATTTGGGAAGGCAATATTGAAGTAGTTTTATACTGCTTTAAAAATGTCATTATGCTTTGGCAGAGGAATTTCACTTTTAAAGTGATCCCAAGGACAAAATTTGAAATTCATATAAATACTTTTATAGAGTGATGTATTGTTAAATACCAAAAGGTTGGAGACAAATTCTAGTAATAAGAGCAGTTTAGTAAATTATGGCACATACAAATGTTTTGATAAAAGGAAGTCATTACATTATCTGTATGAAATATGATTTACTTCAAATAATGTATATCATAGTGTTAAATTATCATCATTTTTCATACATGATTATGGTAAAATATAATTTTAGAAAAAAATTTGGAAGAAAATAATGAAATCCTAATTTCTCTTATGAAGAACTCATTTACTTTTATTTTCTGTATGATTTATTTATATAACTATTATACAAATTACTTTAATGGAATATAGGTAGGTATAGAAGAGAAATCCATTGTATCTGTCCAGTTATCCCATTTTGCTGGGTACAGCAAAATGTCTAGTCCCTAGGTTTTCATCTCTATGCATGATAAGAGCCACATATTTAATCCTTCTGCTTCTATTTATGATATTAAAAAAATCAGGAATACATTGCTCAGGTTCTAACTGTGCAAAAGCCAAGTATTGTATAAAACCTTACCTTTATTAAGAATATCAAATTTGTTAAGATCACGAGACAGTCAAGCAGTTGGGATCTGAAGGTCCTCTGAGGAGATAGAACACGTGGACCCTTTGACCTTCAGCAGAATGTGAGAGGAAAAAGTGAGCCCAGAATATGTGGCTAATAAAAAAAAGCTAAAATGTTAACAGATCCTTAAAGGCTGATGAAGGCTAATTTAAACATTTAGGATCCCAGAGAGCTTGAGACACAAAAAAAGGCTGTTCTCGACCTCTTTCTATGGTTTTTCCGTCTGATGATCAGCACACACATCGGAACAAAACAAAGAATACAGAGGGCTCCCAGCCATGCGCACAAACCAGGCATACTTCCCCTCCAGCTTGCTTCTGAGGGAGGGTAGGCCCTGTCCTCCCCACAGTCACCTCATCAAGTCACAACACTCAAGGTCAGCTCCAGGGAATTAGTACGAAAACCACCGCCATTGACTCCGGGATATGGTCTGCTGCTGAGGCCATGGGAGAAGCCATTGTCCTCAGAGAAGGGGAAGTCCACTTGGGAGCACGATTTCACTGATTCTGAGTGAGCACTTGCCTGCTATTCGATGGAGGTCTTGGAAACTCTACCCACCCCCCACCGCTCACAGAGGGGAGGCAAAGTTTAGCTGTTAACACTGGATTTTATAAGAAAGAAGTTTATATATCAACTGGATGGAGACAAATGATACCCAGATAGTTGGAAAACTATTACCTGTGTGTTTCAGAGTACTTCTGGAAGAACTAAAAGTTATGGTTTGAGTGTTTCTTCTTCAGCATTCAGGTAATGCCAGTGGGACAGAATTATGTGGGGCAGTGAAGGGACTACAGGACGAGGCCTCCTCCTTCAGGGATGGAGTTCCCTGAAGGGGAAGCTCCTATAAAGGAGCTTTCCAGAGGGATCATGCCCCTTCTCCCCTTGTCTCTTCCCGCTGGTGAGAATGCAGCACTGACCTGCTAGAGAAGGATAAGGCAACAACCAGGAGGCAGAGAGCGGCCCTCACCAAACGGCGGAACCTGCTGGCACTTTGGTCTTGATTTCCCCAAACCTTTCCTCTTTGTAATTCACCTCCTCCCAAGTATTCTGGTGTAGCAGGATGAAACACAATAAGACAGAAGGTAATAATTATAGAAAAAAATGAGTTGGTATCAGTAGTTCAAGGATCCTATAATAGATGCAATTTGTGTCTCAGTCTCAGCATTGAAGAAGGTACAACATGCATACAATGCATGTTATAGCCTACATATATATTGTCTTTGGTGTAAAATCCATTGATTGCCTACTTGATACATAAATATTTAAATAGATAATTTTATAGCATCCTGAGTGATGATGAGTAAGTTGTTTTTCTATTTTCAAGTGAGAAAACAAGTTAGAGGAAGTTTCATTTTTGAAGGTATCATCTGTGCTTTGTAGAAGGAAATTTACTTTTTACAGAGTATGACAGGAAAACAGCAATTAGGCCAGAGATAACAGTACCAGTGAAAGCCAAGCTTCAAGCACACTGAACACCTTGAGGCCAGTCCGTATTGTACCTATTGAAGACAGTACATCATCAAGAAGTAGTTCCAGCTCCGGATAGAAAATGGGTGGTAACCTTTGCCAGTTGTGAGTGCTAAGAGTTAGACTTGACCAGGCAGGCAATGGGTGGCTGTAGGTGCTTTCAAGACAAACTGTAAGATGATCAAACTCCCAGTTCAAAAAGGCCACTCAAACATTAATGGTGTCAACAAGGACAAGGACGGATGATAGGAAGGACCTGGGGTGAGGGGGACTGTCAGTCAAGATGGCTTGAAAAACAACTAAAACAATTCCATATATTATAGTGTAAAAGAGCCTTGGAAAGCAAGCACAACATATAATGTATCAAATGAGAGTGTCAGTCATCTTCTTTAAATATGCATGTAACAACCTGTAAATATTTTAAACTTAGGCTTTTTTCTAATAAGTCTTGTCCTTTATCAAAACATTTTTAAAATTTCAAGTAACCATCTTTAAATATCCACAGTTTGTGGCTCATTTTCAGCTTCCATAATACTACAGTTGTAAGTGTATTCATAGCATCAGAACACTTAATTTCCCTTTAGAAATTAAACCAATTTTTCTTATGCAACTGAGTAATAGTGCTAGATGTTATTAATAGTATAACAAGCCCATGGCTAGTCTGTTCCTGAGTTTAATAGTTCACTCAGGGTCACATTTTGGTAAATGCCATGTTTTACATTAATAAAGCACCACAAACACATGAATTTTAGCATATATAAGTAGTCTCCATATTTATTATATTACAGTGTAAATGCAACATGTAACAGCTCCTATTGCATCTATGATGCTGTTTCACCAACTGCAGCTGCTGGATGTGACACAAAGCTGAGCATCTGAAAGCTCACTTTGTTTAATGCCTCTCAAGCACAAGTTTGTTTCAGCAATTGATACTAAACATGGTAGAGCTTCCAGAATCCTGGAAAAAGCCTCACCCATTTACTTAAGGTGACCCACTAAATTATGAAATAAATCACTTGTTGTCATGAAGATCTGTAATAGTCTAATCTTTAATAATTTTGACATAATTTTTCCTCTTTGAACCATGGATGGCCCGGGTTTTGGTGGAACTCTTAGTACATTTCTTTTTTCATTTGCATCATCTGCCTCTTCTCCACCAGTACCACAATTCATTGCCTCCCTTGTCTCTGGTGTTCTCACATGTACTAATAATGAGCTTGTCCTTTCATCTCAAATAGTAGACATGGCAGCACAAGGACAATTATGAGGGTTATTGGTGGCTCGGGTCCCTAGGAAGATTTCATGCACAGAGTGGCAGGAAAGTTTCAGGAGGCAGCAGCCCCCTCATCACGTGGGCCAATTAGTAAGAGTTTTTTTTTTTTGTGATGAATACTTTGGATCAAGATGCAAATATATATCTGTTATTCTAGGTCTAGAACTTTTCCTTTATCTAAAAAATTTTGTTTTGGAGAATACAAAGGCAAAATTTCTATTTGCAGAACAACAGTCAAAGTACAAAAAGCTGTATCTACTATTTATAATGAAGCTTAAAGTATATGAACTGTAAAAAATTATTAAGAATTAAGTCAGAGATTATAAACAATATGGAGTAAATTACTCAAAGAATATCATATTGATGCCATCTTCATTCATTAAAAAAAGTTCATATTAAACTAATAATGATTAAATTTTATTTTATAGAAAACACTGGAGGAGATACATTTGGAAGTTCTGGTATCTGTGGACAATTAAATTCATGCCAGTGTTTGATATTTGTCTGCAATGCCCTGGTGGAAAGTATCAAGAGTAAGCGACAGATTTTGATCTAGTAACGTGGTAAAGAAATATCCTGGAAGTGCTGATGATAAATTCATGTAGACGTACGTGTCTGGTGATTTATGATTTGCTGAGTCATCATTTTTGTCAATGAAGGTGGTGCATATTGAGGAAGCTTATGCCGCAAAGTAGTCAAGTATCACAGGCATATTGTATTTCAGATCAAAAATTGAATTATAGGAAGCTCTATGATTTTTGCAGTCTCCCAATTTTAGTTGTGGTCGGCTAACATAAATTGCATAATAATTATACAGTAGATTAGACCTCAATTGGATGTTAAATTATTATAAAAACTAATTAAGCATTTGTTCTCTATCTATGTTTATCTCACTGTCATCAAGCAACTCAGACTGTATGGGTCAACAGGTCTTGGTAGGTTATCAGTTGGATAACTTTGGATGGTAATAAAGCCTCTTTGTTTTCTGTCCTGTATTTTATAACACGAGATCAAATACCCGGCAAAAAGGCCCTAAAATCAATTATGTGATGACAGAATGCGAGGCATATCATAGCAACTTCTGTAACCTTATTTAAGTGTTTACTTTATAAAAGTATGAATAGAGATCTATGGGAGTCAATAGTAACTCATAGTTAAAAAGAAACGAGAGGATACTTTGTTCAGTAATTTTCACAGCAGCATTACATTTGAGCTTGTGCACTTGAACAAGAAACAGAGACTCAGAAAGGGGAAGGAACAGAACCAAGTGAGGACTGGACGGAGCTGAAGAATTTCATAACAGAAGGCTTGGATGGTTCGAGGAGAAAGAGAAGCCGATCAAAGCTGAAAAGTCTGAGTCAGGCTCTGACTCAGCCTCTCGGATTCTGACTCCTTGGTGGCATTTCCCAAACGATCATGTAGAGTGCTACACAGGGGTAGGCGAGAAGAAGACGTATGTACGTTACACAGATGGAGGAGGGAATACGCTTGGAGGGGCCTTCATAATGTCCGTCAGTTAGTCTCAGCCATTTGTCCCCTGGAAATTTGTAATGAAAATAAGCAAGAACACCATAATAAATTTTCAGAAACGCTCACTGGAGTTATGCATATAGTCTTAGTAGAAATAGGGAATATCCTAAACAAGGAAAATTGCAGGAATGATGTAAATCAGCAGAATACTATTCAACTACAATGTGATATTAATAGAAAACAGACTGCAAACCAGAAATTTGATATATAAATATGTACATATGGATTGCATGCTCACTTTTAAAAATTAGAGCTTAATACCTTAAATATTTATATTATTTAGCCCTTGAATGTATGACTATAGATTTCTTAAGTTTTAATTTTTTAGCTTTCAAATTTATGACAATGAGAATGTGTTGTTTGTATGATTGCAGTAACACACTTTAAAATTCCAAATTGGTTATGCTTTATCATCACACATAATAACTCCTGCTTTAAAAGACTCTAATTTAGCTTTTGCAATTTTAAAAGCATTTTAAGTGCAGAAAGCAGAAGCAAAATAATTTAATAAACTGAGTTTTGGCCTGGTGACTTATTAGTAAAGTAGTGCAGAATCTATCGAAGTAGGGGAAGCTGCAGGGGTGTTGTAAGAAAGAGAAATATGATCTCATCTGTATCACTGGCTGACGCCCTTTAACTGGTACATTGTCTGTTGTTTGCGAAGGTCCTGCTCAGGCCGTGTGGACTAAGTCAGCACTTCACTGCCATGTGTTCCTTCCTTCAAGCCGGTTTGACTAAATAAGTAATATTTTTTGCTTGCTATCTCAAAAGCTTTATTCTGGTGAGCTTCATTTATGCTATTGCTATTGCTTTGTGTCATTTATGCCATTTAAAAAATTATATTCAGCTATCTGCACTCTCCTTCAATCTTTTGAACATAAACCTTTCACTAGCATGAATTTGGTTCCTTAAGGATACTAACTCTTTTTGTCCCACAGATCTATTGATAAATACATTATCAAGACCAGTGTTCAATGGCTTATCCTTTTTCTCCTTAGGCATTATTGATTATTAAATATGCTTCAAAATTTTATAAACTTGAAAAATTCAACCAACATGCAGTTTAAGGTAGATTCTACTTATTTCAGTTTTAGTTGATATTCTTTATTTGAAAGTTCATTTCCGTTTAATTTTGTTTATTCTAAACTCTGAACAGTTGCTTTTCCCTTGTGATCAGTTACATACAAGAGAAAAGTTCCACTGGGTTTGTCAAATATTCACTTCCTGTTTACATGTTTCATTTCATACTCCACACACTACTTCTTCCCAATGTTCAATGCCTATTAACTTCTTCACTACTCATTACAAAAGCTTAACTTTCCCCGGGTCTCACGGATTCAAGAGTTGTAAGCTTGCTCTTTTATAAATGATTCTGAATTTTCTAATATCTACTCATTATGAAAAGGACAAGGAGGCCGGGGATTTAGCTCCGTGATTCTGGCGCTTGTCTTGCAAGCGCAATGATCCGGGTTTGATCCCCGGTAACCACATACAATACTGGGCGTGGAGATTCATGCCCAACAGCAATCAGTACCACATACCACAGTGCCGGGCGTGGTGGCTCACGCCTGTAATCCCCGCACTCGGGAGGCAGAGGCAGGAGGATTGCTGTGATGTGAGTTGGAGGCTGAGCTCAGGGCCAGCCTGAACCACAAAGCGAGACCCTGTCTCAAAAAAAAAAAAAAAAAAGGACAAGGATATTTTTTGTAAACATTCTTCACTATCTCCATTTGTTTATATTATCTTCATCATTTTTTTCTCTTCAGTTTGATAGAAAAAGAAATCTGATGTCAAATGTGTTTAAGCATTGTAAGTTTTGCTCCTGAGTTACAATTAGTGGGTCTATTTCTCTCTTTGTTATTTGCTTTTCATTCTTGAAAATCATTTAACTCTAATTAACTTACTTAGTTTTAATTATCTTATTATTTATTTTTTGGCTATCTTTCACAGTGAAGATGAACTGAGAAAAAAATTTTTAATTAAGTCTTGGGTATATTTTAGGTATTTATAATGATCATATTCATCATAGGCAACTTGTGTCTGAACATAATATCTCGTGATTCTTTTTTTTTTCCTTCCCCTACCTTCCCTATAGCCCCTCTTCTCCTCCTTATTTATAAATTTTTTTTACATTTTTCCTAGTTTTTAATTTCTTTTTTCTTCTTTTCTCCCACTTCTCTCCCTTTTTGCCTTACCCATGTGAACATTTTCTTCCTATTTTATAATACCTATTACACATTTTGTTCCTCAATTACATTTTCAATTTCTCATAGCAGAAAACAATACTGTGTTTACAAGTTTGTCTTATTTCACTTAAGAGTCTGGCCTCAACGTGGATCCATTTAACTATAAATGTCTCAACTTTATCTTTTTTTATGGCTAAGTAGTACTCTGTTGTATAAAAACATATAAAAACAACTGACATCTTTATTCATCGGCTGATGGGTATTGGAACTGTTTCCCAAATTTAGCATATATTGCTACAGTATGATACTTTTAATTCTTTCCATTTGACCCAGCTTTTCGGTCATCTTCCCCAAAATCCTTCTTGGTTTCTTCCCTCAAATCTTAATTTTGCTTTTTAACTTCTACTTTCTTAATTTCAAAATTATAATCTTTCTATGATTAGCTATTATAAGAAAGTTATCCAGCTGAAATATTATTCTATTAAAGAATAGCCAAATTGAAATCATCCCATTATAAATATATAAATATAAATATATATATACATACATATACATATATGTATGTATGTAACAGACTTGACATAAAAACAGTCATTTTGTTAAAAGTTTCCACCTTCTATCCTGTAACTTCTCTCTAAACCCGAAATAGTCTCCTTGAGAACTGTCCACGCAACCAATGCACACAGCTGCAGAATATATGTTATTACAAAGTACCATTCTATGGTAACCAGTGATCTAATTGTGGCTATTGGCTTCTGTAACAACTTGCTTCTGCACTTTAACAATGGAATGACTTAATCACGCCTACATAGAAACCACCTGGTAACAGGTAGGGAGGTAGTAGATTGTCCCTTTAAATACTGTTCCCCCATTTACCACTTTGCCTTCTTCCACATGAAAAGACAGCCCTCAACTGAGTAAGAAAGCTCGTGGTTGGACTTCAAGATCATGTCACGTCCTGAGAGATTGTCTCTGTGGGACTTGGTCACAAATATTATATATACATATATATATATGTATATATATATATATATATATATATATATATATATATATATATATATATATACCTCTATGTCAAAATGCTTCTATTACATATGTTAATGAGACACCCCTGTCTCAGGAGACAAGAGAAAGAAAATCAAGCTCTACTTGTCTATAATCCATTTTTTTTCCTCAAGAACAACTTTCTGAACACTCTTTTTCCTGCGAGGATATATGGGTTCCTTAAACATGCATTCAGAAAATTTATAAGTTTCTTACCTGACAACTCAAATTTATACAAGTAAGCTCTCCAGCCAATGGATAATAATGATATTTCCCCTGAAGTAGTGTTCTAATTTAGGAAATGAACTATCATGGGGAATGATGGGGAACCTCTTTCAGCCAGAGGTTCTGACTGACTTTTGCTCCTGATTACTTTTTGGAGTATTTGTGTGAGGTAAGGCCTTATAGGGTAGAGGTAATACCTTTCTATGAGTCAAAAAGAAGTTTTATATTCTTTCTGCCCATTATAAGGATGTAGGCTCCTAATGCTTTATTCTTCTCTTGCAACAAAATTTAGTATGTAGATAGTTAGCTATTAACCTCTTTCCAATTCAGCCTCCTTCATCGTAAGACACAGAGCCAATTACAAAGTTTAAAAACTGATGTAATCAGCACAGTGATGAGGAAATAGAGCCAGCGGTCAGGGGTGGAAGCCTGGATGTTTTGTATGAGTCGGACTTATGCTACCTGGCTTGATATAGGCTGAGGTGGAGAGACTAAGGAGTCTACATACCAGACATGACTCCACACCAGGGCTCAGGCTGTAATGGCTTAGCGAGTGGATCTTTGCTATCTCAACATTCATTCCATTTCCCAGCTGCGTATTGCAGGAGAAGATCACAAAATTCTCACAGTACTAATCAGCAGACACACATGTATTTCCACCAGTGATCTAGTAATAACTATCCTATTTATGATCCATGTATATCATGGACTAAACACTTTACATGAACTGCTTAATTTTATCCCCTAAACACCAGTATGAAACTAGCGCCATTGCCAAGTTCATTCGACAAATGAAGAAAACAAGATTGAAAATCACCACTCACACTGTAAATAATAGAGTTTAAATTCACTCCTGCTGGCTCCGAGTACCTGGCACATAGCCATCACACCTACACTCTTCAGTGTCTTTGTTTTCTAACCATAACTGAAGGACTACTGTGTGCAAGCTGCAGATTTTTTATGAATTTATGTTTTGCTTTTCCTCTTGATGGCATGTTTCCCTCTAATTAATATGGTGAAGCAATCCTTCTTTCTGGTAATCAATATGATAATGGGAGAAATAAAAAATCAGAATATAAATTTAATATTAAGTCCATTGTTTTGTGCTTATGCTGTTTTTATTCTACTAGGAAGAAAACTTTGGCTGCTTCTAAAATTTAGCACTTTAAATATTTTTTTAACTTCAATTAATGTGCCCTAACCTAATAAAATTGTAGTTATTAAAAAGACAAAATCATTTTTATCTAGATTGATTCAAATATTAATTTTTAGAATCTAACACCTTTAATAAGAATAAATTCAAATATTCTTCCCTTATGGTATATTTTGCCAATGTGTTTCTAGGCTTAGTATTTTCTGACTTCTTATAATAAACCCAAAGTGTCTCAATTAGTTAGTTCTTCTGATTTCCTATTCTCATGTCTGGAAAAATATGTCATTTTTGAATTCTCTGCTTCCCAGAATTCAGCAAAAGCTCATTAATTTTTTTTTTTTTTTGGTCTCTTGAATAAAGAATTAATAATAACTTAAAATCAGATAGACTTAACTGATCTGTTCTGTATTTCAAAGCTAGAGCCTGTGTCTTGTGCTCCGCTTGGTTCTCCTAAACCCACTGAGTTTTCTTCATTCTCTGGAGTTTCCGCTGCTCGCTTCTATGAAAGAGAAAGAGGACACCTTCTGAGGGCGTCTTCCCTCAGTTGCTCCTCCTGCGTCTCAGGGAAACTCGTGCGCTAATGAAGAACCAGGCCGTGAAAGTGCACCTTGGGGGCCTAAAGGAACACGGTCTTCTGTGTGAACCCTGGTTAGTTATGATTGCTTTCCTTATGCACAGAATTAGCTTTCTGTTTAGTGTCATTCTTTCTCTCTCTTCTTTTTTTTTTTTTTTTAACACGGGGTCTTGCTTTGCATTTCAGGCTGGCCTTGAGCTCACCATATAGCCGGGCAAGCCTTGAACTCCCAGCAATCCTCTTTCCTTTGCCTCTCAAGTGCTGGGATTACAGGCATGAGCCCCTACACCTGGCACTGTGGTATGTGGCTACCAGAATCAAACTCGGGACCTTGTGCTTGCAAGGCAGATGCTGGAACCACTAAGCTAAATTCCCAGCCCATTTTCTTAATTGTTAAAGAAAAACTGTATGTATAAATTGTCAACATATGGTAATTAAGAAAGGTTTTCATTTAAACATGAACTGTAAAAGACTTTATAATAATGAAATCCTATCTTTTGATTTCTGGTGGCTAGTTCTTTTTCCAGATAATATATATTTATATTTTTATTTAATTTTCGAATCATTGTTCATAATAAACTGTAAGAATATTCTGAAATTAAATACTACAGAAATATTTCAACCAAACAACAAATGTCAAACATTAATATCCTTTTTGTTGTAGCATTAGATTTAATGATAAGATAAGCCATTGTTTTTTTTTTTTTTTTGGTTTTTTT
>PVIR01010986.1:34498-48673 GCA_004026965.1 Petromus typicus | reverse complement strand
TTATCCAGTCTCCAGTTGATGGACACTTGGGTTGTTTCCAAGATGTAGCAATCACAAACTGGGCTGCTATAAACATGGGTGCACATATGTCACTGTGATAAGAGTCTTTTAATTCTTTTGTGTATATACCTAGCAGGGCAATGGCCGGGTCAAATGGGACCATCAATCCTATCTTTTTGAGGATTCTCCAAACTGATCTCCACAGGGGTTGTACGAGTCTACAGTCCCACCAACAGTGGAGAAGGGTTCCTTCTTCTCCGCAGCCGAGAACTACTGATTTTGAAATCAATCTAGACTTGCTATTGGTGACTCTTCCCGTGAGTACTGGGAAAGAAAATATGCTCTTCCCGTAGGTGAGCATTCAGTGAATGACAATCAGATCTTGTTGGTCCAAAGGATTTTTCAGTGCTCGGTTCTTACATATTTTATGGCTCTGTGTGTTACTGATTTCTTTCTTTCTTTCCTTTTTTTTTTTTAGATTTTTTGAGACAGGGTCTCGCTTTGTGGTTCAGGCTGGCCCTGAGCTCAGCCTCCAACTCACATCACAGCCATCCTCCTGCCTCTGCCTCCCGAGTGCTGGAATTATAGGCATGAGCCACCACGCCTGGCACTGTGGTATGTGGTGCTGACTACTGCTGGGCGTGAGTCTCCATGCCCAGTATTGTTATGTGGTTACCGGGGGATCGAACCCGGGTCCTTGCACTTGCAAGACAGGCGCTGGAACCACTGAGCTAACTCCCCGGCCCTGTGTGTTACTGATATCTGAGAAAAGAATGTTACTCTCTCTACTTGTGGATTTAATTTTTTACTTTACATTTTGTCTATTTTTACTTTACATAACTTGGCTAGAAACGCATGCTTAAAATTAATATGTGAATACTGGGTGTGGAGACTCACACCCAGCAGCAACCAGTACCACATACCACAGTGCCGGGCGTGGTGGCTCAGGCCTGTCATCCCAGCACTCGGGAGGCAGAGGCAGGAGGATTGCTGTGATGTGAGTTTGAGGCTGAGCTCAGGGCCAGCCTGAACTACAAAGCGAGACCCTGTCTCAAAAAACCTAAAAAAAAAAAAAAAAAAAAAAAGATTAATATGTGAATTGACGCTCTCATTATTTTGTGGTGTCTCCCTTTTTCCTGTGTGATTTCCCTTGTCTGAAGTCTATTTGACATTACTGCATAGACTCAAAGTTTGGTTTTCTGGTGGGTTATCTTTACAGTGTGTCTTTTCTTTACCAGTGTCATGATAATCCAAGTACAGCTCTTTCAGGAAGCATCTAGTTTTTTTCTCATTCTGAAAATGTCTTACAATTTGCATAAGTAGATCACTCTTTTTGATCTTTTTCTTTATTTGGTGTCTCTGCTTCCCTTTTTTGACCTCCGGAAAGTTTATTTGAGCCTTGGTTCAAATATTATACTTCAAATTTATTTTTGATTTTATCTCTTCTTCTAACTTTTTGGAATTGTTTCTCCAGCATTTCAGTGCATGCAGTTCACCCTTCGTGGTCTGGTTAGAATCAGTATTTTATGACTTCAGTCACACAGGCCCTTTACTCTGTGTAGCTGTTTTAGGGATTGGGTCTATACACACTAACAGCCCCATCAGATAATGTTTTCACTTTAAGCATCAAATTTATTTTAAAGAACTCAACATGATTAGCGTCAACTGTATTTACTGAGATCTGTGTCCTTTCTGTTGGCTTTGCTTATTCTCTTCCACCTTTTCTCTCTGGTGTCATTTTCCTTCTGTGTGAAGAACTTCTGTTGTCAGCTCCGTAAAGTAGAGGTGTTGGGTTTGCAGTGGGACAAAGGCTTGAAGGCCATGCAACAGAGAAAACAATTTAACTAAAAAAATAAAGTAGGTGTGTTGGCAAGAACTCTGTTTTTCTTTTTTTGGAAATGTCTTTCTTTCAGTGACATTTTTGCTAGGTATTAAATGTACGCTTCCACCTCCTTCTGGCTTCTGTTATTCTGGTGAGAAACCTGCAGTTATGCAAATCTGTGTTCAGCTTTGTAGTGGTCCCATGAAATGAACTTTAATAATTAGCAGTCTTTCAAGTTTTCTTGAGTTTTTTCCTTGTGGAGGCTTGTGGTGCCTCTTTGATATTCAAGTTGATATCTCTGATTAAATCTGGGAGATTTCCTGGCCATATTTCTTCAAATACTTTTTTCCTGACCCACACCCCTCCATCTTTCCTCTGGAGAACAGAACATCAAGATGTCTGCATCACTCCTAGGTCCCCGAGGCTCTTCATATTTTCATTCTTCTTTAGGATTAAACAATCTCTTTGTTGAGTTTACTTTTTCTTTTTCCATGTTTAGTTGGCTAATTGGGCAGATCCAGAACAATTTTTACTCTGGTTATTGTGTTTTTCAGCTCTAAAATTTCCAGTTGGTCCTTATTTATAATTTCTGCTGTTTTTCAGTTTGTTTATTTCAAGGTTGTTCTTCCCGATTTCAGAACACTTTCTTATCCCCTTGAAGTCTCTTTCCTCCTCTTTTCTTACCTTGGTCATCTGGGACCACACAACTGGAAAGCAAGGAAGATCTATGGATTTTCTGTTATCCTTTCCTTTCAGGCTCTCCACTCTTCTGGTCCCGGGAAAAGCCCCCACTGGCTCAGCATTTAGGAGCCTGTGGCCCTGTTACTATCCCTGTTCTTGTCATAGCTTGTTCCCATCAGGGTTGGTCAAGTCTGGGATGTGAGAGGATAAAGAGAAAAAATCGGAGGTTACCGTTCTGACCTGGAGTGATGTGAATCTACTTTGCTTCCCAACCCAGAACCAGAGATTTATTCTAGAATCGTCCATGTGCTCTATGGGCCATTTCTAGATTTTGGAATGTTTTGATTCTGGGTCAGAGGAAAAAGGGAATTCACCACCATTTTGGTGGGGTTTCAGATTCGGCTCCTCCTTCCACACCGGCCTGCTGAATTGCCTTCTCACGACCCTCCAAGATCCATTGCGCACACTTCACGCTGCTTTACTGCTGTCGTGAGTAGGAGAGACAAGTTGAGGGGTTCAGTTCATCTTTCCAGAACGGGGCTTCTCTCTCTGGCCCACAGACCTCCCTGGGGCTGTACGGTGCTGTTCATACAGGCGTGTGTGTGTGTGTGTGTGTGTGTGTGTGTGTGTGCGTGTGCACGCAGATGGGTATTACAGGAATGCAGTAAGCATTGTTATTTTCTCTTCTGTTTGCGATCATGGAATTCAGTGATCTTCTATCCCCAGATCGCCCTATAGGGATATTTTCAACTACAAGTTCAAATAGATATACATGAAATTCAATTTATCTACTCATTGCTTTTTTGTGCCAAGAGTTATACATTTTTGACTGGGACATAATTCACGCGGTGCCTAGCTTGCCCTTTCACAGTGTGTGAGTCTGTGGGTTTCCTGTGTCTGCTCGTGGCCTGACTGGGTGGCTGTTGAGGTGCAATGTGCCGAGGCCTGGGTGTCCTCCTGTGCTCACAAATGCATTTCCTACGTGCAGCTCTAAGTGCGGAAGGCTGAGTCCTCAGTCTCCTCAGGGCCTCCTGGCTGGCTTCTCTGTGTCTCCCGAGGGTCTGAGGTTTCTTGCATCCTGGTTACTTCACAGCCCTGGAGGCGGCCACAGGAAGTACCTGAAGATGTGAGCACCGCCTACTGCGGCAGCGAGAAATGCCCATACATTTGGGGAACAAATAGGCAAGACCCAGTGAAGCTGCCGACACCCGGCCCCTGTGACTCACTGGTCCTGCTGCTCAGCGCCCTGAGGGAGGATCCGGTGCACGCGTGTGCGCATGTGCAGGACGCACGGTCTGCATAGGATCGCTTGGCAAGCACAGGGCCCTCTTCACACGCCAGCAGCCTGTGCCACATCAAAGAGGAATGAGCCAGCCTGGGTACCACAGTGGGCACATCTGAGAAGCACAGTGCATGGTGGTGGCAAAGGTAGAAAACGTGTTTGGAGGAAATGCAAAGATCTTCCGGAAGGGGAGCGTGCATATCGAAGACATAAAGGCCTTTTAGGTTGGTGGTCGCCTTTGTGGAGTGGGTGTGCAGAGTGCCTGAGAGTGGAAAGCAAGGAAGAGAGACGAGGAGGAGGCCGAGTCCAGATCCGCGGTACTGGGATGACTATAGATTCTGTCACCGGAGAACTCCGCAGTTGGCATTTTCTTGGTAAGAACATTTTAAATTACTGCTTTTAAAGTTGTATAAACTTTATGTGTCATGTGTTTTCTTTCTGCATTTGTCAGTTTGGTTAAGTTTCTTTTGCATAAACTTATTCATTACAACTAAATTTTGTATTTATTGGAATAAATGTTGTCTGTAGTGTCTTATCTTCCTGATGGTGACAGGGTCTGTAACCCAGCCTTCTCTCTTTCTTTTGTGGAATTGGTTATTTATGCCATCTGTCTTTGTTGAGGAATTTTGCCTGAGGTTTGCGAGTTTTACTATTAGTTTTTGCAAAGAACCAACATTTGGCTTTTGGGGGGTTTCTCTGTTGTTCCATTATTTCCTTTTTATTTATTAATATTCTTTTAAAAGCTTGTTTAGTGTCTTAAAAAAAAACTTTTTGGAGACAGATGGTTGGAATGTTAAGTTTTAGTGGTTGTTTCTGACATATACATTTAAAATGAAATTCATTTCCTGCTGAGAGTTGTTTTAAATTCATTACTCAAGGTTTGATAGATAGTATTTTCCTTGAAATCCAGTTCAGAATATTTTATATTGCCCTTATGTTTTCTTCTTTGGTCCATCTGATACTTGGAAGAGTATTTCTTGTTAATTTTGAAATATATGAAACATTCTTAATTATCTTTTTGTTGTTTATTTCTAGTGTAATTACTCTGGGGTCAAAGAACTAGTCTTGGATGATTTCAGCTCTTTAAATTTTTGAAAGACTTGCTTAGTGGTCCTGTATATAGTTAGTTTTGAATGAAGTTTCACATGTACTTGCAAACAAAATATATTCTATAATTTTTGGATGTACGGTACCTGGATTAAGTTTATTAACTGTGATGTTCAGATCTTAGCTAAGATCTATATTTTTATGTGTGTTTGTGTTTTATTTTTTTAATTTGACACATAATTCCACATTCTTGTAACATACAGAGTGAAATATGTACTTTATTATTTGCCAAGAGATTTATGTTAAAAATCTATTCTTTTTAGCTTCTTTTCATTGTTCTGCCAAATTTTAGTTGGAATGATTAAATACATATGAATTTAGTGTCTTTCAAGTTCATCAAATCACTGATTTTTTTTTATAAACAAATGTATTTATTTCTAGTATTTCTTTGGCCTTAGTACCTATTTGTGCTGACATTAGGTAAAACTACTTTCTTTTGATTAGTTTTATGTGATATGTATACAAGTACACTTAATCCTTTAACTTCCAACTAGAAACTAAACATTTACATCTCTGTTTTGAGGTTGGGGATGTCACTCAGTGGCACAGCACCTACGTGGCATGTGGAGTTCCTTGATTCATCCAATGGATCAATGTCTGCTTGGGCTGACTTGGGGTGGGGAAGGCATGGAAGACTTCTCACGCCAAGGATCTAGGACATCTCAAAGATAGGATGTTTTGCCAACTGGAACAGAGATGGGACTTCCAGGGAAACAAGGAAGCTGTCTAGGGGACAATCATATAAAAGTTAATTATTCGCCAAGCCTCCACCGTGCCCTGCTACCCACCTTGGTGACTTAAAACAGACATCTGCGCTCAGCAGAACTCCGTGCTATTGTTCCTCAGGCAACAAACAGAGACAAGAGTAAAAACTCTACCAACAAAGTAAGGCCGAGGACCCATCGGATTCACCTCAGAGTTCTACCAGAACTTCAGAGAAGATGTAACACTGAGACTCCTCGAACTCTTCAGTTAAATGACAAAGGAAGGAGGAATGTGCAACTCATTCCTGGATGTGACTCTTACTCTGATATTAAAACTGGAAAAAGATTGAAAAGAAAAGGAAATCTGCAGCCAGTCTCTTTAATGAACTCAGATGCAAAAATATCAATATCTTCTGCAAGATATTTGTAAATAGAATGCAGCAAATGATTAAAAATATCATAGAGTGGGGTGAAATTGGCTCCATATCAGGAATTCAAGGACAGTTTAACATCTGCCTGCCAATATTGTAATACACCACATAAACAGGAGGGACAAAAATCACAAAACACCTAAAAGACAGAAAAAACCTTTGACAAAGTGCAATATTCATCTGTAGCAAGAGCTCTGAAAAAAATGTGTGTAGAAAGATGTTATCTTCATTTGATAAAAATCCGTTTATGACAAACCCACTGCCAACATCAAATGAGGAAAATCCTAAAGCTTTTTCTCTAAAATCAGGAACAAGAAAAGGCTATTCCTACATCTCTTGTTCATTGTAGTACTTGAAACTTTAGTCAGAGCAATCAGGCAAGAGTAAGAAATAAGTGTGATATGTACAGAAAAACAGAACTCAGATTACCCTTCTTCAAAGGTGACCTGGTCTTTACACAGAACACCCAGACAACTTCACCAAAAGACTCCTAGAACTCATCAGCAAATTCACCAAAGTAGCAGGATACTAAATAAACACACACACACACACACACACACACACACACACACACACACACACAAATCACATTCTTGTACACCAATAATGAACCTACTGAGAAAGAAACTAGGAGAACCCATTCACAGTAGCATCAAGAAAAATTAAATACTTAGGAATTAGTCTAACCAAGGAAGTGAAAGACCTCCATAATGACAATTATAGTACTCTAAAAAAAGAAGATCAAGGAGGATATCAGAAAATGGAAAGGCAGTCCCTATTCTTGGATAGGCATAACCAATATTGTTCAAATGGCCATATTACCAGAAGTACAGCTTTAATGCACTCTCAACTACAATACCAAAGTATTATTCACAGAGCTAGAAAAAACAATCCCAAAATTTATATGGAATCAGAATAGCAAGAGCAATCCTGGCAATGAGCAAAGCAGGAGACATTAGAACCCTAGACTAGAAGTTATATTACAAAGCTATAGAGATAAGAGCAACATGGTATTGGAATTAAAGTAGACATGAAGATCGGTGAAACCGAGTAGAAGATTCAGAGACAACTTTAAGCCCTGTCAGCTGTCTAGTTTTTGACAAAGAAGACACAAACATATGTTTGGACAAAAGCCTCGTTAAGAAATGGTGTTGGAGGGGCCTGGGATTTAGCTCAATGGTTCCGGCGCCTGTCTTGCAAGCGCAAGGACCTGGGTTCGATCCCTGGAGACCACATACCTATGCTGGGTGTGGAGACTCATGCCCAGCAGCAACCAATATCACATACCACAGTGCCGGGCGTGGTGGCTCACGCCTGTAATCCCAGCACTCGGGAGGCAGAGGCAGGAGGATTGCTGTGATGAGTTGGGGGCTGAGCTCAGGGCCAGCCTGAACTACAAAGCGAGACCCTGTCTCAAAAAAACCTAAAAAAAAAAAAAAAAAAAAAAAAAAAAAAAAAAAAAAAAAAAAAAAAAAAAAAAAAAAAAAAAAAAAAAAAAAAAAAAAAAAAAAAAAGAAATGGTGTTGGAAAAACTGGTTATCTACATGCATAGGATTGAATCTAGACCTATATTTCTTATCCTGAACTAAAATAAAATTAAAATGGATCAAAGACCTAGATATTAAAGCAGCAACATTTTTCTGCTAGAACATAAAACATAAAACTCTAGAAGGAATGGCTCATCAAGAAATCAAAAAACAACAAATGAAAAAAGAACACTTCTACATTGTGGGTTGGAATGTAAACTGTTAACAACCACTATGAAAATCAGTATGGAGATTACTCAAAAAACTGAAAAGAGAAATTCCATGGGCTCATGTACTCCCATTCTGAATATCTTTCCAAAAGATTTAAAAACACACATTACAGTGATTCATGCAACTCACATTTATAGCAGCACAATCCATAATAGCAAAATCTTGGAAGTGGCCTGTATGTCTGTCAACAGATAAATGGAAAAAAGAAAATGTGATATTTACATCCAATGGAGTATTACTGGGCCATAAAGAAAGATACATTTGAGTCAGTTATAGGAAAATAGACACATCTTGAGACTGTAATGTTAAGTGAAATAAATCAGACACATAAACTTAAATATTGCATGATTTCTCCTATATGAAAACCCAAGGGATAGAGAACAGAGTAAAACATAGATAATAGCAAGTATAGAGATAGATCTTTCTTAAATGAGAAAGGGATTGAGAGATAGAGGGAGGAGGAAGGGGCATATAAAAAGGAAGTAAGATGCGTTATGCGCATGGACAGATGCCACACAAGGAGTGTAAATATTATGTACTGTAAACATACACTAACAAAAAATAAAGGCAACAGACACTGGACTAAAATAATATTTTAATGTCAAGTTTAGTAATTTATGTTTTATGATCTCTCAGCCTGGAGAATTTTTACCAATTTATTGTTATTTTTAGGAAATTTACTTTTCTTTCAGCATATCTTTTGCTTGTACATTTTCAATCTCACTCTTTTCTGCTCTTTATTTGCTTCTTCCTGCAGGCGTGTGGTATTTTGGCATGGGATGAGGAACATGAGATGATCAGGAATTTTCTTATTTTGTGCAGGAAGCATCCTCTGTTATCCATTTCTTGAGAAAACTGTTAGAGCCTCCAAGTGTGATCTGAGTTTTGCAAGTTCCCATTTCCATTTGATCACTGATTGCTTCGTGCATGGAAGCTTGCAGGTCCTGTGTCCCAACTCATAGTGTGGGAGGCCATCTTCCCTCTGCTCCCTCAATATAAATGCCACTTTTTGGTCTTTTTTGGTTAGAGCCCTTCTAACTGGGAGAGATGGTATCTCATTGACATTTTTTTTTTTTTTAAGGTTTTTTGAGACAGGGTCTTGCTTTGTGGTTCAGGCTGGCTCTGAGCTCAGCCTCCAACTCACATCACAATCCTCCTGCCTCTGCCTCCCGAGTGCTGGGATTACAGGCGTGAGCCAACACGCCCGGCACTGTGGTATGTGGTACTGGTTGCTGCTGGGTGTGGGTCTCCACACCCAGTATTGTTATGTGGTTACCGGGGAATCAAACCCGGGCCCTTGCGCTTGCAAGACAGGCGCCGGAACCACTGAGCTAACTCCCCGGCCTCTCATTGACATTTTGATTTGCATTTCTCTGTTTAGTGATGTTGAGCATTTTTTCTTTCATGTACTTATTTATTTGTATGTCCTCTTGAGAAATATTTACTCAGGTCCTTTGCCCACTTTTAATTGAATTATTCATTTCTTTTTAGAAGTTGAGTTGTTTTAGTTCTTAATATATTCTGGAAATTAATCCCTGGGTGGCTGAATAGATTTGCATATTTTCTTTCATTCTGAAGGTTGTCTTTTCACTTTGTTGATTATTTCCTTTGCTATAAAAAGCTTTCTATTTTGGCTTAATCTCATTGTTGGTGTTTTTTTTTTTTTTTTTTTTTTTTTTTTTTTTTTTTTTTTTTTTTTTTTTTTTTTTTTTTTTTTTTTTTTTTTTTTTTTTTTTTTTTTTTTTTTTTTTCCTCTAGGGTGACCTTATATTCCTTGGTCAGCTAAGCATCACCCTGGCAGTATCTTGGCCAACACGGTGTCCCTCTTAGGGTCTTGGTTGTCTATGTGGCAACTCTAGGATAGACCACAGCCTGAGGGAAAAACCTGGGTGGGAAAAATATCAGGGATTTTCATCTGTGTTCTTTGAGCCTCATGAGGTCTTTTCATGGTTCTGCTTAGCCCAGAAGAGATTTCTGAGTCTCACCTGCCAAAGTGGCCTATTCTGTGCTGGGGCTGCCTTTGCATCTGCATATTAAAAAAGAAAGTAAAACCAGGAAACACCCTTGTAGGGGCTGTTTTTCCATGCTTTCAATGTTCTGTGCACCATTGGTTGGTTTTTATTTAGTGAATATTTTGGTTATAATCTGCAACTGATATATTTAAACAGATCTGATTTAGCTAGAGGTAGCTTTTGTGACTGATTCACTTTTTTATCATTTTATTTGCTATGGAGCCAGGTGACCATGGACTGACATCTGGGAAACCATGAGCCAAATGAAACTTTTCATTCTTTAAGTTTTGAGTGTCAGGGTTTTTTTTTTTTTTTGTTCCTTCAGAAAATCCAATTAATACAAAAAAGCTTCATGCATCTCTTCTTTCTTCTGTTTTTATTTATTTATTTATTTTTATTGCTGTGACGTTTGTAGTATTACCCTCTCCTTTTTTTTAGACAGGGTCTCATTTTGTAGTTCAGGCTGGCCCTAAGCTCTCTTTGTAGCCCAGGCGAGCCTCAATCTCACAGCAATCCTCCTGTCTCTATCTCCCAAGTGCTGGGATTACAGGTGTGAACCACCATGCCTTGCACTGTGGTCTGTGGTATATGGTTCTGATTGCTGGTGGGTGTGAGTCACCATGCCTGGCATTGTTGTATCTGGTTACCAGGATCGAACCTGGCCCTTGCATTTGCAAGACAGGCGCTGGAAACTCTGAGCTAAATGCCTGGCATCCCATTCTTAATTTTAGTAATTTTTTTTTTTTTTTTTTTTGGAGACAAGGTCTCGCTTTGTAGTTCAGGCTGGCCCTGAGCTCAGCCTCCAACTCACATCACAGCAATCCTCCTGCCTCTGCCTCCTGAGTGCTGGGGTTACAGGTGTGAGCCACCACGCCCGGCACTGTGGTATGTGCTACTGATTGCAAGTCTCCACACCCAGTATTATATATGGTTACAGGGGGATTGAACCTGGACCCTTGCACTTGCAAGACAGATGCCAGAACCCCTGAGCTATATCCCTGGCTCCTTTCTTCTGTTTTGATACCCTTGTGGATGCTCAGGTTCAAGGTTTGCTTAGAGAAGTAAAGCTTTGAACAGTTTTTGCAAAGAAAAATTTCCTTCTGTGTCTGTCTTTGACAAACTTGTTTCAATGAGATTTGATGTGGCTGTGTCCCTTTCCTGGGGGAAATGCACCAAAGTTTCAAATATCTGTTGAGTTTTTAATAAGTCTGGCCATATATGTCCATCATCTTATTATACATTCTTTTGAGTTTCTGGAATATATTGTCTTTCAGTCTTAATTTTTCAGGCTGTAGTTTTCTTCCTAGGTTTATATTTATATGTAATTTATTTTCTGTGTGGAAGGGGGAGAAAACCATTTATTTCCTGAGCTTACTTTCTTCTTTACTTATTTTCTTTTAGATGACTAATTTTTTTCTTCTTTACTTTTTTCTTCAATATTTTCCCCTGGTCACAAGTAATTCATGTTCATGTGAAACAGTGTAGAAGTCAGAGAAAGAAAGTATAAATCAGGGAATACAGTATCCTTTGTCTTTTATCCTCAGTTCTTGGGAGGGAGCAGTCATAGACTCTTCTAGTGGCAGGAAATTCTCTATCATTCATGATATGGCCCAAGATAGTAAGAGGGTTTATTCTAATGAGGTGACTGGAGGTGGAGGCCCTCCTTCACCTCAGGGTGGGGCCTGGTCTGTCAGGAAGTTCAACCTTGTGCTTGACGGGTTAGAGCTTTGGGTTGTGTGAGGTAGCATGACCTCTGTGCGCGTGTTGAGGCGAATCCCGGATATTGAGCTCAATCTCGTGGCCATGGCTCCATCAGCCGGACCCAGGTAATGAGACCTCAATAAAAACTCAGGCAGTCCTCTTTGGCTGGTGACTGCACAGCCACAGCGCAAGAGGGTGGTTTGTCCTAAGAATACAGGAGATTCACATTTGGGACCGTTCCCAGGTCATTCCTTTTTTTTTCTTCTTTTTTGGCTCTGACTTAGATTCTTCTAATTGTTTTTCTGTAACAAATCCATAATCATGATAATAGCATTATCTGGAGTTCTGTGAGCTGTTTGAGTGAATTATTAGACTTTGTTGGGTTGTGGTCATCGTGAACTTTAGGCCAGTTAGTCAGAAGAGGAGGTAATCTGGGAGCCCCTGGGCTTGCAACTGATCTTTGCAATGAGGGCAGTTTTATTGAGGATTACGCACTTGTGTTGGTGAGCTCCACATTACTGTGACAAATGCCTGCGGCAACTGACCTAAAAGAGGACGGATATCTTTGACTTACAGTTTTGGTGTTTCAGACCATGACCAATTGATTGCAGGGAGCCCATCATAGTGGGAGTTCGGGGCAGAGAAGATGCTCACTTCTGGGCGGCCAGGAAATGAAAGGGAGACAGAAAGAGGAAAGGCGTGTTCCACAGCCAGACTTCTTCCCCCAAGGCCCTGTCTGTCAAAGATTCCACAGCCTTCTAGTTGGCCAAGGCATGAACACGTGTGGCTTTGTGGGACAAGTTTCCAAACTCGGAGGCCCTAACCTCGAGAGATCTCCCTGAGGTCTCCGAGAGATCTCCTTGACCCCAGGAACTAAGCCTCAGGCCTGGCTTGCCAAGTTCCTCTCTTCAGATGCTCTCCTATACTCATACTGAGATGATTTATTCTGGTCTTTATTTATTTTTCTTCTTTATAGTTCAGATCATTCAATTTATGTAATATTGTATCCTTTTTTTCTCATCACTTGAGCCTTCCAATATGAAACTGAATATAGACCTTCCCTATTTTATTGTGCTTTACGGACACTACATTTTATACCCCTCTGTGGCCACTTTGCCTTGGACAACTCCATTGGCACTATTTTTACACCACGTGCTTGCTTCATTGCCTTGTGTTACATTTTGGTAGTTTTCATAGTATGTCAAATTTCATCCTCATTATGTTTGTGGTGGTGCTCAGGGAGCTGTGATGTTACTGTTGCTCTTGCTCTGGGCGCAGTGACCGGTACCCTTGTAAGACGGTGAACCTGATAAATGCTGTGTGAGTTCTGAGTGCTCTGTGGTTCCCTGTTCATCTCTCTCCTTCCCCCTGGGCCACCGGAGTGTCAGAGAACCATCCATATCTAAATTGCACTGATTAATAACTCCACAGTGAGTTCTAAGTGTCCAGGTGAAACGAAGAGTGTCTCATTTCAAACAAAAAGTTAGAAATATTTAAGCTCAGTGAGAAAGGCCTGCTGGAAGCTCAGGCAGGCTGAAAGCTCACCTCGTGTGCCAGTCAGCCAAGTTGTGGGTATAAAGGAAAAGTTTCTAAAAAAAGAAAGAAGTTGCACTTCAGTGGATGAACGGTAAGACAGCAAAACAACCTTCCTGCTGACATGGCAAAAAAACTTAGTGGTCTGGATGGAAGAATAAACTGACCACAACCTTGCCTTAGGCCAAAGCCCTACCCAGAGCAAGACCCAGGTCTCTGTTCAGCTTTCTGAAGGAGGAGAGAGGTGCATGCAGCACAAGAAAAGTCTGGAGCTGGCAGAAGGTGATTCCTGAGGCTTCAGGGGAGAAGCCGTCTCTCTAACATCGAAGTACAAGGAGTAGTAAATATGCATGTAGGAGGCAGAAAGTTACAGACACAGAGTCTCCGGGTGAGACACCCAGTGAAGGTGACTGTTGGAGTCACTTTTCATTGCGGCGACACAGTACCCTGGGTCTGCAGCTTGAGGGAGGAGAGGGTTGTTTTGGCTTCCATTTCAGTCTATAGCCAGTTGACTGCAAAGCAGAGAGCATGGCTGGGGGCATTGGAAGAGGAGAGTTGCTTATGGCATGGTGGCAGAGAAGAGGGGAGTGGGCAGGCAGAGATAACCTTGGCCATGCCTCCAGTGGCCCACCTCCTTGGTCCAGGCCCCATCTGCTAATATCAGCTTAGCTAAGAAACTCACAGTCCAACCACCTTCCCAAAGTCTTGCCTGTGTGAGCTCATAAGGCTCTTGGGGAACATCAGATATAAACCACGATAGGGGCTCTGCGGAGGCACAAAGCTCCAGTGAAACAAGACTAAGACTGTCATAGCTACAGGAAATTGAATGTCTGGCTTCAAAGCTTCAAAGAACAGCCTCTGTTTTAGGGATGAATGGCAACTTGATGGTTTAAAAAATTTTTTAAATTAATTAATTAATTAATTTAAATTTTAAAAAAATCTTTATTACATTACATATATGCATCATGATTGCACTCCATAATGGGGATTTGTACCAGTATAAGACACAACTTAATTCTCATTTTTTCCCATAGCCCTACCCACCCTACCACCCCCCCATATACATAAAATTTGTTTCCTTACTTTTTTGTTACAATCTCAACATTTTCCCCCTTCTTCCTATTTTACATTGAGCATTTTCTATT